>APFE030775104.1:200687-218370 GCA_000404065.3 Pinus taeda
GGAGCGACATATTCAAAAGCTCTTGGTTTGGTGCTCTTGATTAAATACGAGTTCCATACCCTAATACATGACAAAATTCAATGGAAACATTGCAATCCCCCAATCCTAAAATCCTGAAAAACTGATTAAGTCTGCTGGATTTTGAATGAAATCTAAAATTCTACTTTCTCCATATGAAATCCAATGAGGCCGGAACCACTCTCAAACATCCTGAGAGTCATTTCATGGTAATGTTAAAAATTTAAGTAAAAGGATGAAAATGAAGATTAAGGAGAATTTCACTTTTACTTTAAGAATTTAACATTACCATGAATAGCATATCAATACTAGGGCCTAGACTTGATCATGAAGCTGCCAAAATGCTCTACTCCTTGCTGCAACAGCACAGATCACTTGCCAAATGAAAATATTAATGAGCAAACACGCCCTTTTCTTTCCCGCACTAAGCTTAGCGAGTCCTGGAAACCGGACACGTGTCCTAAAATCGCGACACGCCCCTGAAAATCGCGACACGCCCTCGAACACGAAGTGTCCTGTGATTTGGACACGAATCCGGACCGAATCGTGTCGGATTCGCCGGATTCGGGATTCGCAGGGGGTTTAGGACGAATCCGGTGACTTAGGATACCACCCTTGGTGTTTCATAGGAGTTAGCCTAAAGCAAGAGGAATATGTTGTGATTATCGTTGGTTTATTCCTAATAGAGATTACCTTTTAGCAGACTTGTTTGAACCTTTCCAGTCATACTAATTTGAGAGATAACATTCTTTGGCACTATTACTTGTTCATGTGCACATGGCAGGGAAGGAATATCCCATTGCCCAATGGAGGAAGCACCTAGAAAATTTTCAAATAACCAGAACTTTAGCAGGGCATTATTGTCCCTTCTTCTATCTCTTCTACTTATTTCTTCTCTCAAATTTTATACCCCCACGAGAGAATTGTAACAATGAAAGTTAGCATGATGAACTTATATAATAGGCTTAGGCAATTTGGGGCCTAATTACTAAGTGAGTCCACTCCAAGGTGTTTTTTCCACTAGACTATTTATTTTCATTTTTTAACGATAAATAACTAGACATGTTTTTTCACTCAATATACCTCCAAAGCTAGAGTGTGGCTGAATAATTGGGCCTTGAATGTGTCCTAATGCCTAGGGTCAATGTACATTACCATGCTAGGTCATATCTAGAGTCTTACAGAATTTGACTAAGTCTTTCTAGATTTTTTAAATAATTAAAAATTCCTACAAGACGGGATTTTTAATTAACTTTCTATATAATGATGTAAATAAGTGACCTTGGGAAATGTTGGTGGCATGTAAGAACTCAAATTCATGCTCAAAATGCCAACATTATTCTAAGACCCACTTTGGGGGTCAAAAATTGATTATTTCCCCATGAAAACCCACTTTTCCAAAGGTGAGCATAAAAGGGCAAGAAAAATGCAAAAATGTGGGGACATGTTAAAAGTCATATTTCCAAGTCAAAGATTTAAGGGATGACTTGGCCATCAAAAGTGGAATTCAAAGGTTGATTTGGAGGCCAAGTAGGCCCACGAATTTGGGGAATATTAACTGCCAATTTGGAGGGACAAATTGCCTCTTTCAACAACTAAAAGGAGGGACCTGACGCACCTATTTTGTCACAAGTCCAAGGAAGGAGTGTACAAAATTTTTCAAAATTCACAATCATCAGCCAACGCATTGATATATGATAAACCCAATTTTTGCAAGTTGTTATGTAAATGATGTTAGTATGACTGTTTAAATTATGTAACACCTAAGTAAGCCTTTGAATTTTGCAATCAATTTCATCCTAGGAGGTTTTTTAACCTCACCAAATTATATGTGTTTCTAAACACGGATAATCAGCAGAGTTTTTTCCTTCCAACTTAAACCCCAAATCTAGGGTGGAGTTCATAGTCAAAGTCTTAGGTGAGTCCTAGCGTTATATCTAACCTTTGTAAAAATGGTTTGGAATAATTTAAGCTATTTGACTAAATTATTTTATTACAGATCACTTGGTCTACTAGATCCTATTGTCTAACTTGGTCTATATGTGAAAGAGTATTCCCCCTTTGAAGGTTGAATTCGTAATATCTTATGTAAAAAATATTTTAGTGCATGGTCCCTCGTACTCAGACACCATGGCTAAAATATTTGAGGGTGGAGAAGTAATTAATTCCCTCTAGTGTCAATTAATTAATTTTTCTAGCAAAAATAAAATTAAATCCTAAACCAAAAAATTAATTAATTTAGAGTCAAAATTAAATTAGTTCTTCTCCAAATGAAAAGTTCATGGGTCAAAGGAAAATTAATTTTTGGGGGTCCCCCACCAAGGAAAAAATGGATATTTTAAGAAAGATTAAGACCTTGGACCTTGGTAGTTAAGTCAAAGTCAAAATTTTGAAGAAATTAATCCAAAATATTCATTTTTGGATTAATTAAAAATGGGTTTTAAGTGACATTCGAAAATTTTCTCAAAATAAAAATATCGGACAGTGGAGATTAAAAGATGATCAAGTATTTATCAACGGTCGAGATTATTTTGACAAGGAACAAGCCAACTAGTTGTTATTTTCCACTTGGAGGGATTTCTCTATAAATAAAAGCCATTTTGCTTATATAGACACAATAATATGTAAATTTGTAATGTTGATATTGAACCATTGTTCTACTAGGAATGGTTGATATTATAATAAAAATATCTTTGGGGTTCAATTCATGGTGTTCTTGTCTCACCAATTTGTGGTACGTGCTAGTTATGTGCTAATCTTCTATTGTGCTTCAGTGCTATTAAAATTTTTATTTCTTTTTTCAATGATAGGAGCATTCTATTGGTAAAATTTGGTTTTATCCAAGGGATATACCAAGACTAATAGACAGTCGTTAGCATAGAATAGATTACCAAACCAGCTGTTTGAAGAGAGACCATATTGACTAGAGCCACTTGAGCAAATAACGTATTACAGAGGTCATTTTATAACAGATGAGAGAACATAGTTGAATTGGGAAAATTTGTATCAAGATAGAACAAAGTTGAATTGGTACTGGGCATGATGCAAAATGGATGTGTATGTTTGTAAGGAGAAAAGCAAGGCTCAACTGGGTGTGGTTAAGAGAGTCGATTTATAGAGATTTAGACATTTATAGGTGATCTGATTCATTATATGATCTAACGATTTTTCATGAGAAAATTTATAGAGATCTACAAGTACACTAGCCCCTGGGCTCCAATTTCACAGGTTGTGGGCAAGGGCCAACCTTGTTTGGGCTCCAAGAAATTCTATATGATATTCTTTCTTTGCTAAAGGGTGTGGCCAATATTCTAACTTTCAAAAAATACATTGATCCATTGCCAGTGTTCATAATTAATTTTCTCAAACAAACAAAAAATTATAAGCATTGTAAATTTGTGAATATTTTCTATATAATGTTGTAAAATAATTTTGTAAAATATTTTCTAACCCTTGTTTGCAACTATTGGGTTTTGGGGGTTTAATTTCATTTTTTTATATATTGGGGTTTTGGTGAAAATTTATTTCATTTGTGCAAGTGATTTCTCAAGCCAAATATGAAATTTTGGAAGGGTTTCAAGGGTTTCTATCCTTGGAAAAAATTCATTGGTGTTTTTAGAGGTGGATCTAGGCCTAGGAAGGCAAGATCCACCCTCTATCTCTCCTCCAAGTTCAATGTTCAAGCAAGAAGGAAGTCGCTAGCCTTGTTGCGGCAATTACGTGTTGATTTTTGACGATTTTTAAGAGTTGAAGCATAATTTGTCAATTTCACAGGATTCCGAAATATTTTTAGGCCTCCTAGGCCTAGCGTTGCCTCCTATAACCCTAGACGCAGCCTTTTTCCCCTTCTTTGGCTAGTCGCAGGCCTGAATAGGCCTCCAAAACCCTTGTCGTGGGCCTCCCTTTCCCTCTCTTCCCTTGTCGTCAATTCTAAAGGGTTGTCAAGCCCTACCCGTAGGCTTTCCCTTGGATTTTTTTCCCCTCAGCCTGCCTCTTCTTCCTCCCTAATACCCTCTCCCTCCTCTGTTTTCCCTCCTTTCCTTCTTGGCCAGCATCCAATCCTATGTCACAAGCCTAAAGGCCTCATTTCCTAAGGCCATAGGCCCTCCATGCCCTGGACGACAGTCCTAAAGGCCACTCCTAGCCTTGTCATAGGCCTCTAGCTCTAAGGCCTTCCTCTAACATAGCGTAGGCCTACAAGGCCTCTAGCCTAGCCACTACTCATTTCAGGCCTAACGTTGTCCTTTAACCTCCATTTCAGCCCTCTTCTAGCCTTTCTCTTAGCCTCTTTGCCTCATTCAATCATTCATTGGGTTACCATTTGAATTTTTGCCTCTAACACTTGGTGTTTGCAGCGAATTTCAAGCTAATGTTATGGTTGCAGGTGGTCACTTCATTGGACAAGTTTTGGGAAATTTCTCTAGTCGTCTTCTAGGCCAAGAGGCCTATTGGTTTGCTTCCTCTAACCCTCATTTCCTCACTGTTTTGTTTACATTTATCTAATAGTGGTGAAATATGCATCTAAGTGACATATCAATAATTGACAAGTTTCCTAACATATTTCTAAGTCACTTGCATCTATTGGGCATTCATTATTTGGCTTGTTTCATGAAAATTTGATGATTGTCATAAGCATAATAAGGTATGATCATAATAGTGGAATTGGCATCTAAAAGAACCTAATCCATTGAGAAGTTTGTGTTGGCAAAGTAGTCTAGCATTTGGGTTACCACATTTGCAATTTTGCACTCATATGCACTTCATCTTTGCATCATAAAGTGCTCTAAATTAAATTAACTTACTATTGTCATAACACTTGACCCTAAGTTGCATAAGGTTTCTAGCATTGGTTCATTCCCTGTTAATAATCATAGCTCATTGTGGAAGGGTGTTGTTTACATTGCTTACATTGTCTACATTGAATTTTTTAAGTGATTTGGCAACTGGTGAAGTCATTTCATTGCTAATAAGAACACTAAAACATTGTTGTCTCCTGTGAGTCTCATAATATTGAAAGTTACAATTTTTTACTTAATAAGCTCACTCACATAAGCACATAATCCTAAGACCTAATATCTTGTTGCTTCTTTAAATTGATTGGATATTAGCACCTCTTGTTAGCATTGAAGATCTAATTAAAATTTTTGCATTATCTTGTTGACATAACTTGAAAAGCTTCTAATTCTCTAAAGAACATCAATTATGTAGTTGTCAATCTCTTAAGCAATTGTTTATTGCATTGTCTCTCAAAAAATATTTGGTTAATTGTTTTAAGTAATATCATTGTGGATAAGTGCTATAATCTCTTTTACTTGCCATCATTGTCATTATAGTTTCATGGTTAATATCTATTGTGGATGATAATTTTATCTTTGGCATAGTGGTGAATTGCTACTAAGAGCATTTGTCTTGTTGCCATCTAACACTTGAACAATTATCTCTTGGTTATCTCTGCATCTTGTGGGCACTAGTGATTTTGAGCACTTTATCTTTTGTTTTAAGATTGACCTTCATTTATTAAGTACTCTTGTTGTGATTAAGTACTAAAGATCGTAAGCAATCTTAAATCAAGAGCACTCAATCATCTTGCATTACATTCTAGGCCTAGTTTTGCATTAATCAATTTACCTCCAAGCCTAATCTTGGTTGATAGAACAATTTGCCACCCTTCATCTTGTAGCTTGCAAAGGATAGACCCTCTCTAGTGGTCAAAATGGTGACCTTGCACTCGTCAGAACCACAGTCTCTGTAGTGCCGGAGGCACCAAGTATGTTAGATTTCAAGAGGAGGTATCATTAACCAAGCCTTTGCTTGCTTCACCTTGATTTCTCTCTACAACCTACTTTAGAGACTAGCCTCAAAATAGTTAAGGATTAAGGGATTTACTTAGCTAGGCATATAATTAAATTAACCAAGATCTTGCATTTCACCTAGATTATAGGACTTGCATCTCATATAGGATAGCTAAGCATTCCTTAAGCAGCGGTTGTTCATTTGGTCACCTGGTATTTAATTAATCTAAATCAAGTAGTTGAATCCATAAGGCACTGGTCTCATAAGTAATTCAACCTAATACTTTAACTTGTTAAAATCAACCAAGTGGCTAGGCCATTCAATCATGTCTCTCGGACTTGTTGGTTTCCAACGAGTCTTGCATCCTCATATTCCTTAGGGATTACCCCCCATAGCATGTTGTTGGGAGACAGTTAGAATAGAGAGGTCGGGGATCAAAGTGACAGCGCTCAGCCTGAGCCATTGTCGCACCATGCTTGTACAATATGAGCGGCAACAGGACCAAATCCCACATTTTGAGGGCCATTTACAGCAAAAAGGAGGGGTAGATTTGGGATTGATTTAACAAAGATTATGGCAAAAAATAAAGGGGAAATTAGGCTTGATATATTGTTGCCTAATGACAGTCCCACGCAGGCCCAAATTAAGGGAATATAGGGTAGTATGCATCCCAATACTAACAGCAAGTAATTAGCCTAATTTAAGGGGGGAGGCTTGCCATTTGATAGTCCTAACAACCAACAATCTGTGAAAATTTGATAAAAATATCACTTATTGCAATCAACAGGCAATTATCCAATGTATTTAATTTTAAGCAAAATTAATATACTGCAAATACTAAATAAAAACATGATTGCAATATTGAAAAAAAAAAGTTGTGGAAACTCTGATAGAACACCAATCACAAAATGGACACAATATTTTTAGACAACAGGTCCCTGGAAAAACCCCAAAGGGGAGACTAGTTGAGCGTCTTATTACCTCTCAATCTAACAAGGGCCCTAGGAGGAGTACTTAACAAACAACTACTAAACCAAATGGTAACAAGAAGACAAGGACCCACTGTCACCTCAGTCGATATCCCCTGCTCTTTACGAACTTTCACCAATGGGAGGAGTCCCGGTATGGAGGAAATCACTTGAATGATAGGATCAATGGAAAAGTATAACGTGATTTCCATGGTCCATTCAAAGGAAAGGCTCAATTAATGGTTCAAATGCTTAAATAAAAACTTAAAGGCTACCCAAGAAAGACCTATGAAGGATGAACTCGAGCTTAGGAATATTCAATAATGATGAAAGCCTAAGATCAAAACTTCCAAAATTCCTCACTTGTGAAGTTCTGATTGATGTGTTTATACTAGGGTTCAAAGTGGGGCAAGAATGGCTCATTCAATGGAAAGATTCAATTAAAGTGTGAGCTTTGGGGGAAGTTGGGGTGACTTTCCACAAAAAAACCCTTAAGAGAAATATTATAAGAGACCAAGGGTTGAGAGATATATAGTGGTAAAGGCTCATCCAATGATAACCTATAGTTAAGAGAAATGGTTTTGAATGATGAACTACAAAGTGCAAACCTGCAAGAAATCCCCAAGTCAAAGTAGCATCAAGGGCTCCTCTAGGGCATCAATTTATCTAAAATTCCACCGTCGAAATTCGTTCAAAACTAGAGGATGCCTAGAGGAGACATAAATGAAGAAACTTGTCTGGATGGAATCCTAAAATTCCTCCTCCCTAAAATTTCGCACCAAGCCCTAGAAAATCTCCTTAACCTTAGAGCACAAAAAAAAGAGGGAGAAAAGAGGTGAAAGAAGGATATTTCATTAAGTTAATTTGATCACCAAGGATATAGGACCAATGCCTAGCTATTGGAAAGATTGGACTCAAAAAGATCAAGATTTAGGAACTTCACTCTTCAAGGAGGCCTAAAGAAGCAGCTACGCTCTTTGTGGATGCAGCTTCACAACAACTTTAGACTTTTATACTTCGATATGCAAGATTTGATGGAGTTTCAAGGTAAAAGGTGCACAACCTACCCATAGGAATTCGCTCTTGTTGCCAAGATGAATAACATATGTAATGAGCCAAAATTACAAGTGTTTCATAAATTCGCATTAATTTTTAGGGCACAAGTAAAATCATGACATAGAGTTCTATACATTAGACATGAAACATTATGAAATTTGCATGAAAAAAGCACTTACATGACAAAAAGAATATATCCATCCATAAACTTGCCAAATAGAAGCTCCAAGAGAAATAGCAAAAATATTCCACACATCAAAATGCATTTAATCATCCAAATCATTCCACAAATTGCAGGTCCGAAATATTTAGAAAGATATATCCCAAATCCAAGTGATGATGAATGAGAGAGAACACCTCTCTTATATTTATACAATCTTCTAAGGGGTTCGAATAGCTTAATTTAGCCTAATGATACCCATGTAATATAATAATGTGCAAAATAACAATACTTTTGGTGACAAACCCACCAAATAGCTCCATAACATGAATAATTAGCCTCTCAAGAGGGCCAAAATGACATGAAAGTAGCTAAAAGGATCATTGGAAGACCAAATGAAGTCCCTCGTGTGCCATAATGAATAGGAGGGCTCCAATAACAGCGATGAAGGGGATGGTCCCTTAATCTCCAAGAAAATGACCTATGGTGCTCCAGGTGGTTGTGGGGGCACTAAGAACATCCTCATGGGTCTCCAACTGAATTGAACAAGCTTGTGCTCTCTTGTAAGGGCTAGAACAATGATGCAAGCCCTCCCTTGTCTCCCTAGGTGAGACAAAACCCTAGCGGGGCCTTGGATCAACTTCCAAGTGTGTAGCTGGTTGGGCAAGGTGGTCCAGGTGCATCATCATCATCGAACAAGTGTGACACAAGTAAGCAACAAGTGGTGTTGAAGATCCCATGGCATGGCTATCTACTCTCTGCTATAGTGGAGGCCCATGGCTCTCAATGCTCACCCTATAAAATTCCATTAAGACCCTTTGGAGGGCTTGGATCCCATATAGGGAGACCAAAACCCCAAGATGGAGACCCATCTGCAATCTTGTATAAGATCCCTTGCGTCTCCTCACCTTCCAGTACAATAATTCATTAGTGCAATTGAGCAAATGAGCTTACAAAGCATAGAACCAAGTGGGCACTTCATAGTGACATGCCCTTCTGTAATGGGCTTTAGAATGTATAGGTGTCCCCAGGTTCAAGGAGGAGGTTAAGCAAGGATCCTATTAGGTTGTTTCAACCTCTAAGCGTGTGACAGGTCCATGGTACATCCGTTAGATGGCAGGTGTCATGTGAAATAGTGATGGAACAGAGTGGGGTAATAAGGAAGACTCCAATCCATGTCATGGTACAAGGGTTACTCTAATGAGGGAAGCCCACACTTGGGTGTCTAGATGTAGGAGGGAGAAATTGTGGTACATAAGTTACCCCGGCGTTTGCCTTTCCACCCTTCTTCATATGTCTTTTGTCTTTTATTGATTTTCTTTTATAACTGCTCGGAGCTCAAGGGAATGAGAGCATGATGTGAATGATATAGAAGTGAATACCCCCTTAAGGTTGGGGAAGTTCATCACTTACCAAGGGTTGGGACAATCATGGGTTCCTTAATGATGCAAGGGGCTCACACAGGGGCCCAAGGAACTAAGGTGATGGTCGTGATAAGGGGTAGAGCTCATGTTTGGCTTTTGAACCCCTGGTAAATTTTTATGTCCTGGCCATCTTTTGCATTTTATAGTACATTCCTTGTTGTAAGAGGCCAAATCATGCTTTTAAATTTCCTTTTTCGCTGCATCAACATCTGGGGCATCGTTCTAGGCCCGACACAAAGTGTAAAGGGAGGGGGAGGCTAACTGTTAAAATCTGAAAGTTCTATTCAAAAATTCAAAATTCTTTGCAAAAACTTGAAAGTTCTATTTAGAAAATTGAATGTACGTTGCAGAAAATTGAATTTACTTTGCAGAAAACAAAGCGGAATTGAATGTACTTTGCAAAAAAATGAATGTTATATGTTGTTACAATTACTTAGAATGAAGATTTCTTCTTCAAAACATTTTAGATCAACAATTGTAGATAAAGAATTAACTTCAGGATCATGTGAAGACAGCCAAACACAAATATGAGACACTGAGATTTTTGTCCAATGACTAGGGAAACCCCTCAAGGAGGAAAACTCAAATGATTCTTCTTCTATTAGATTTCTTCAATTGTTCAACTAAGTATAGAGAGAATGAGAGAATGAGAATGAATAAAGTCACCAATGTCTAATCAACTTGCAAATGAAGTGCACTTGCTCTTGCTAGAAGATATCCTCCTTCTCTTGATCAGATCATGTCCTCCACACTTGCTCCAACTCTTCCCTAACTTTTGCTCTTCACTACTTCTCACACTTCTCTTGCACACACTCAACACTTGCTATCATTCTTCACAATGAGCATGCTACTCTCAACTCTCACTTGTTCTTGCTTAAATCAATGAGAAAGGAGAGGAGTTACAAAATGAATTAATGCCTTGAGTCAATAATAGGAGAATCAAAATTCATGAGGGAGGAATTACTTGAGGAGAATTGTAACTCATCCCAAGAAAAGAGAGAGAGGTACACTTGTCTTGAAGAGTTACAATTCAAATTAGGCAGAAAGAGAGAGTTACGCTTAGACATGAGAGAATATTTGGTGAGAGTTACAAATCGAATTGAATGAGGGAGTTACAAGTGCATATAATGAGGAGGAATTACACTTTTGCCAAACATTGAATTAGTGAGGGAGAGTTACATTCTCTTAAGTGTGGAGTTACTATTTTATTCCAAAAGAGAGTGCCTAGTCAATAATAGGAGAATCGAATTTCATGAGGGAGGAATTACTTGAGGAGAATTGTAACTCATCCCAAGAAAAGAGAGAGAGGTACACTTGTCTTGAAGAGTTACAATTCAAATTAGGCAGAAAGAGAGAGTTACACTTAGACATGAGAGAATATTCGGTGAGAGTTACAAATCGAATTGAATGAGGGAGTTACAAGTGCATATAATGAGGAGGAATTACACGTTTGCCAAACATTGAATTAGTGAGGGAGAGTTACATTCTCTTAAGTGTGGAGTTACTATTTTATTCCAAAAGAGAGGTTCGATTTTCCAAGTAAGAGATTCTCAATTTAATTTACTTATTCAATGAGAGAAATCATTTTTATTAATCTATCAAAAATGAATTAAAAGTGAATGACTTTAGACTATTTTATAAATAATAGTATCATAATAATAATAATAGTAGCAGTAGCCCATGGGGCTTTGGATTGACGGTGAATGGACGTACTATTAAGGCACTCCTTATGATAGGTCACCGATTCAAATCCCCTGTGGGTGCTTAGATAGTATTATATAGAAAATAAAAATAAAAATAATAATAATAGTAAGGATAAAAATATTAATTCTTGACTTGTATAATCATGATTGATTTGATTTTAAAGTGGATTCCATATGTCGAGATCATCCTTGATCATTTAGACATGACTTTCTATTTATTGAAAGCCACTTCCAAATTGAGATGTGACTTACTATTTTAGGAAAGTCACATTAGAATTGTCAAGAATGAAATTTTACTATAGGTGGTTCGAACAGAACTGAAAAATATGATTTCTTCTAGGAGAAATTCATCCCTGAGCTGCGAAATTTTAACATAACTCCTTATAGGCCCAATGGACAAATGTGGACACGGATGGGAAATATGTGAAAAAGGGGTTATGATGAGTGGAGGGGAATGATGTATGTGGTGTTGGGAAGCGGGACCATGCAACCAAAACCAAGGTTTCCCATGTAGTGCCACTCCTAAAGCTATTAGCCAATAGAAGAGATCCCACGAACTAGGATACAAGTTTAACGACCAAGTTGGCAAGGGGACAAGAGTATAGACCAAGCCCATTCTTTCTGCTAAATCCCCTAACTAATCCATGCCCAGAAATGTCCATGATAAGTAAGCAAAAATACCCAACTACATCACGAAAGTCATACCTTCGGGGTTGGAAGGTCCACCTTCAAACATACGATCATGACAGATGGGCGAGGGTGCATAATGGTTGGCTCAGGTGGCGGAGATGGTGGCACATCGAGCTAAATAGTGGCTGCAAGGGGTCGTTGGTTGCTGGCTGCAGACAAACTAGGAGAAAAATTTGTGTCACCCATAGGTGGTGGGTAACATCTGGCTCCAACTGACACATGATCTCTAAGTAGAATGCATGAACCTACTCGAACGGGGAGGTCATGAAAACACCAACAATCTCTTGGGACCATAGACCTGTTACCTGCACATCAAAGACTAATCACATGGGGCAACATGTTTTTGTGGCGTCTTATGATCACCCATGCTTTTGTTAGGCCATAAAAATCAACAGGACATAAATTCTAATTCTAAATGCAATTTTAATTCTAAACGGACCTAATCTAGCATGATAACATAATATGATGTTAGTTCTAATGCAAAATCAACATGGAATGCATCCTACCCTAACATGCATATTACATTAAGCAAATGCTAAGTGTAACATATAGCCAATGCAACCAACATATCATTAGATTAATATAAGAATTCTTGGCTATATGATTACTTATGAAAAAAATCCAGAGGTGCGGGCAAGAATGGCCATACGGAAGGTCACAAGGGCGGGAGGTGGGAATATTGAATGACCACACATGGAAGATCATGCGTGAAAAGGGAATAAAGGGATGCACTCTATTCCATAGGATTCTCTCCTTCAACCAAAAGATAGAGATATCAACAATCAAGCTCATAAATCTTTGATTTATGGCAGCCTCGATCATATCATCTTCATCATGATCCCTATCATTTATATTAGTATTTGTGGCCACCACAAGGTCATGATCAAAAAGAAAGGGAGACTGATGATATAGAGAGACACAAGAAGCAGGTTCCCGTGATGATCACACTTAGAAGAGAGAGAGAATTCATCATTATTAGTGATAGTGTAAGAAGGGTCAAGCAAAGGGTCCATATGAGAATCAACTATACCCTTAAGATCATGAGGGAAGACAAGGGTCCTATTGATATCATCATCATCGATGTCATAGATAGGGTCCTTTTCAAAACGATGTCCATGAGATTCCCATTTCCCCTCTTCAATATGCAAGTAATCATTGATATCAAAGTTCAAAGGGGGAGCAAGATCACCTTCTCCAAGGTCTTCAAAGAGCGGATTATGAGAAATAGTATCCTTGGAAAAGGCAAAGTCAACCTCAACTTCAAGTTTAACCACCAAGTTGGACAAGGGGACAAGAGTACAGACCAAACCCATTTTTTCCACTAAATCTCCCCACTAATCCATGCCCAGAAGTGTCCATAATAAGTAAGAAAAAATACCCAACTACATAATGAAAGCCATACCTTCGGGGTTGGAAGGCCAACCTTCAAACATACGATCATGACAGATGGGAGAGGGTGCATAATGGTTGGAAGTGGCGGATATGGTGGCACATCGAGCTATCTGGTGACTGCAAGGAGTTGTTGGCTACCGTCTAAAATTTTCTCCTATGGGTTTCACCCACAGGTGGTGGTAACACATCTCTCTAATCTACATCAAGTTTATATTATGCAATATTTTATGAATTGAGCTTAACTCGCAAATTCATTCATCAATCTAGTCATTTGATCTTTAGTTTAGTCAATTTCACATTTTAAGCAATTTTTTGGCTTAGACTTAATCTTTCAAATTTGTCTTTGAAATAAACAATCTACCTCTGACTTTTCTGATTGAAGTAGTAACTTAGGGACCCTGTTGACACCTAATCCGAAACGGATGGGTGAACTGGACAATCATCCAGAAGATGAACTGATCCGTCATGTTTGTGTATATAAATGTATGTTAGCTAATGAATAAGAGATCAGTTTCTCTCGCTCATTCTGGAGTTACCCTGGCCTGACATGGTATCAGAGCACAGGTCCCAGAAATAGTTGTAACTCCTGCTGTCCTGAGAGCTGCTCAGTCCTGAGCACTACTCTGACATTGAAATGCCTGAAGACTGCGTACTCTGACATTGAAATGCCTGAAGACTGTGTACCTGAAGACTGCGTGCCTGAAGACTGCCGCTATCTGCCTTGGTAGCGCGTATCTGCATTGAAACGCCTGGTATCTGCATTGAATTGGTAACGTATGGTTAATGTTATGAAGGAATTTTTAAACGTTGTCCGCTGCCTGTATTAAAACATTTGGTCCGCTGCCTATATTTGGAACGCTGCCTGTATTAAAATGTTTGGAACCTGCGTATTGGGTATGGTATGAAACCTGCGTATTGCACCTGTGATGAAACGTATTGGGTATGTTTGGAACCTGCGTGTGGTCTATTCGCTGCCTGTATTAAAATGTTTTGAACCTGCGTGTGGTCATCCATGGAATCAGAGCGTTCATTGTAGCGTTTCATGTTTGAAACCTGACATGGTAGGCTCCCGTACCGGCCTGAGAGACTCCCGTAATGTCCTCGGCGCGCCCCAGCTCAGAGATCATGAGGTGCCAAAACTCGTATTTCTGAGGGCGTCTATGTTCGGACTTAAAGAAGAAATCAGCGTGGCCCCTTCGTACTGAAAGTTTTTGTGGAGTCCAGTTGTCCAAGAATAGAGTTCACTACATTTTTTAATTATTTGAACGTGATTCTGGAAGAACTGCTGCCTGTGGACAATGTAGCGTGCACCAGGATGGACCTGCATAAAGATTACGTTAAAAAGTTGTGAAACACTGCAATATTTGGAGCAATAGAATATCATGAAGTTTATTTTTGCTGTAGAAATCAGAGCGTAGTACTGCTTAAGAGAGTATTTGACGTTCCAAGCCTTACGGTTACCTAGCCCGTAGCGCGTGATTTTGGCATTGAAAGGCAGTTTATTTTTGTTGTGATTGCTGTAAAGATTGATGCCGAATCTGTAGAGAAGCCCCTCTAAAGTTGTGTGAGATCTAGATGAAATCGATAAATACATATATTACTTTTGTTCTCCTCTGTAAAATTTATTGTTGTAGCGTTGAATACTGGGTTTGAAGCCAGTGTTTTAAAGCCAGAGTTTGAAGCCAGTGTTTGAAGCAGCAAGCGCTCAATTTTTTTTTTGCAGAGATATATATATAGTGATATATGTAGCAGAAGTTTAAATGATTTTTTCTCCATATCAAAATCATTTTTAAAGCAGAAATATATATATGGTGATATATGTAGCAGAATTTTTCTCCATATCAAAATCATTTTTTAAAGCAGCAGAAGTTTTTTAAGAGCATTTTTTTCGCCATCAGACGCATTAATATATCAGCAAAAGTTTTTTTATATCAGCAGAAGTAACCTTCTACAGAATGCATTCAATCATCTCTATGATAGGAATAGTTCTCACTGGCACGGAGAACTATCCTGACTGGTCCCGGATGGTACAACACACCCTCATTTTCAATGAGCTGTGGAAAGGAGTGTGTGTCGGAGAAGGAGACAGTGACCCAGAAAACCCTACATCAGACAAAGAGCTTGCCATCTGGGAAAAAAAGAACAGCAAAGCATATGCATTAATAGCAGCGTCTGTAAATAAGGAGGTGAGTCGTCACATTACAACATGTTCAACTGCCTTTGAAGCTTTACAAAAGCTGAAAGAGCTCTATGACTCACATTCTGCACTAGAAGTCGTCCAACTTATGATTAAACTCTTCACTCTTGAACTGCAAAATAATGACCCTCTTGCTCTTGCATCTGAAATAAATCTATAGTGCATGATATCAAATCCACTAAAGTTGAGCTAGATATATCTCTTATTGCTTTTCTCAAGGCACTGTATCCTACATACTCCAATTATCTTGAGTCTTTGCAAGCAAATGGAATCTAGGACTACCTTTGACTCTTTGTGAAAAGTTTGCTGAAAGGAAAAGCCTTGGAAAGAGACAGTCCTGAATCTTCTGAAGAGGACTGTATGCATGGCAATAAAGAAAAATATCGCTGCTCAAGATTTACAAGAGGAGAGTGGACGAAGAGAAGAGGAATTACTTCAGGCAGGGGGGGAAGACTCTTCAAGAGAAAAGAGTTTACATTGATTTTGCTGCCAAAGAAATGGTTCACTGATGCCTCTACTGCAGCTTACCATGGGACAAAATTGAGCAAGAGAAGAAACCAACAGAAAGGTAAAATTGATGATACAGACAAAGGTAAAGCACCTGAATCTGCTCACTATATTGAGGCACAATGTAACATTGGAGTAAATGAAGATTTGTTTAACACTTCATTTGCTTCCTGGAAAAATGACTGGCTGCTTGATTCAGGAGCAACCTGTCATATGACTCATAGAAAAGACTTTTTTGAAGATTTCACTGACAATGTTGATGGAGTAGTTTACTTTGCAGATCAGTCAAAAATCAAGCCATCAGGCTTGGCACAATCAGGCTTAAACTGCCTGGTCTCTCAGACTTTCTTCTTGATCATGTTTTATATCTCCCACAGCTCAAGAGAAACTTGTTGTCCTTGGTCCACATCCGCCAGCAAGGTCACTCCATTCATATGTTTGATGGCAAGCTTGAGGTGAGAAAATCATCTGATCACTCACTTGTCATGAGGGGAATAGAAGAAGAAAGACTTCTCAAACTGCAAGGAACATTTGCTCATAAACAACATTTCTCATATATTTCTCATCATGAAGAAGGTACACTTCCATCAAGTTTATTATGGCATGCTAGATTTGGACATTTAAACTATGACAGTCTCCGTTTATTGAAGAAAAATGGTGTGGCTGGGTTGCCTACAAATTCTAGAAAATTTAAGCAATGTAATGCTTGCATTCTAGGAAAGCATAGCAAACAGTGTTTTCATGACTCACATTCAAGAGCACATAGGAAGCTTGAACTTATTCATTCAGATTTATGTGGTCCAATGCCTGTTTCTTCTGCAAATGGAAATAAATATATCATGACATTTATTGATTACTACACCAGAATGTGTTGGGTTTATTTATTGAAGAACAAATCTGATGCTTTCCTAACATTCAAGAATTTTCATAAATGGATTGAAAATGATGCACAACCTCATATTGGGTCTATTCGCACTGATAATGGAAAAGAATATACATCAAATGAATTTGAACAATATCTTCGCCAACATGGGATTAAACATCAAACAACTGTGCCTTATAATCCCCAACAGAATGGTGTAGCTGAAAGAATGAATAGAACAATCTTGAATATGGTACGATCCATGCTTTTTTTAAAAAATGTAAAGATAATGTTTTGGGCTGATGCTGTTCTATGTGCTGCATATATAAAGAATAGATGTCCATCTAGTGCTATAAGAAACAAGACTCCTTATGAATTTGTGGTATGGACATGTTCCTTCGGTCAAACATCTCAGGATTTTTGGTTCCACCTGTTATGCTTTGATACCAAAGGTACATAGAAACAAACTTGGTGCTAGAAGTCGTAAGTGTATTTTCTTGGGGTATTCAAATACCTCCAAAGCATACCGCCTCTATGATGAAGAAAATAAAAGTTTGTTATATCTAGAGATGTAATTTTTCTTGAATCATCCAAATCTGACAATGTTGTTGAGCGGCAACTTGATCGCTTGGATAGATTCGCAAAATTGAAATCATTTCAAGAATTTGAAAATCAGATTCCACATCTTGAAGGGGGGATTCCTATACTAGATCAACATGTGGAATCTTCTTCTGAAGAATATTCTCCCCCGTCTGAAACTCCAACAACGGATGATGCTTTAAGTGATGTAATTGATAGAATTGGGAGACTCAATCTTGATTCACTCCCAACTCAATCAACAGAGCAGCCTGGACCATCTCAGAAAGGTCCCCCAAAGTGGCTGACAAAGACACTTGAAAGTGTTCATCCTGAT
>APFE030775107.1:0-17184 GCA_000404065.3 Pinus taeda
CCTAGCGGACTTGTGCCAGCTGACTAAGTGACAGTTGCAGCAAGAGCTAGTACTTGTGCATACAGTATCGTCACTTCCAAGTTTGTTACGAACTACCAAGTTGATAAAAGTAAAGAAGGGAGTCCCAGGAGTTGCAGCATTATTGTTGCAATACTGGAGCTCACCAGTAGTTTCCGATGGTTACTATTATTTCAGATGTTTTCTTTAGAAGTTGTTGTAAAACCTAGATGAACCAATGTAGGACCAGATCATCTTTCTCATTTGGAGTCAGGAGAATTTGGAGGTTCAATAGACAATCAAATTCCTAATGCATACTTGTTCCAATTTAAGGTTTTTCCAAACTACCTTGAAGATATCACACTTTTCTTAGCTACTGGTAAGTGTCTAGATGATTATTCTGCCATCCATAAAAGGCATTTGGTTGTGAGAGCAGTTGACTATTAGTTAATTACAAAACAATTGTATAAGTTGGGGCATGATAGTATTTTGCATAGGTGTATTTTGAGCCACAAGAGGGGTGAAATCCTATGGGAATGACATAGTGTTTTTGCAAGAGATCATGTAGAAGGGAAAGCAATTGCCCATAAAGTTCTACAAGCTAGATTATGGTGGCCGACCTTAGTTAAGGATGTGAAAGAATTTTCTCAGAACTGTGACGTTTGCCAAAGGGTATGGATTCCCTCTCATCAATATAAGCTTCCACTTCATCCATTTATAGTGTTTCACACCTTTGAAAAAATGGTTTTTGATTTTATTTGTCCCATAAATCCTCCTACACAACATTCACATGTCAGGGATATCATTACAACAATAGATTATCTTACCGGGTGGGTCGAAGCAGTTCTTGTAAAATGTTGTACTGCTAACACTGCAGCTAGATTTATATTTGAGAACATTATTACTATATTTGGTTGTCTGAGATGCTTAACAAGTGATAAGGAATCTCATTTCATGAATGATACGATTGCAAATCTAACGTGGGAATCATTAATTCAACATCACAAAAGTAGTCCTTATCATTTGCAAGCTAATGGCACAATAGAAGCATTTGATAAAATTTTGGAGAAAGGGCTTATGAAAGTATGCTCTGCTAACATGGATGATTGGGACAAAATGGTTCCTACTACATTATGGGCCTACCGAACTACCACAAAGGGGCTAGATAATTATACTCCTTTGAGCTAGTGTATGGTAAGAAGTTGTGGTTCCTGTTGAGTTCATTGTTCCCGTTCTATATATTGTGAAAACCACTAGGATGTTTGATGATGAGTTATTTGTGAAGCATCTTCAAGAGTTATGGGAGCTTGATGAGAAGTGATTCTTAGAATATTTTCATAAGAGTATGGAGAAGAAAATAAAAAAGACTTGGCATGATTGTCATATTAAGAAAAAGTATTTTTTAGTTGGAGATCAAGTATTTCTCTATGATAGCAAGTATTTAAAGAATCTTAATAAGTTTCAGATGCATTGGTTGGGACCTTTTATCATCGCAGAGATTAAGGAATATGGATTTGTTAAATTTACGCAACTCAATGGTATGCTTCGGCCTGGATGGATAAATGGAACTCAGTTGAAGCTCTACTATAGTCCTTAATTTACTTATTATTTACTTCTTTATGTTTAGGAGCTTAGGTTAGGTTTTAGGTTATATTATGTTAATATTTTCATATTTTATGTTTATTGTAGTTGTGTCATATATATTTTGTTTCTTGTTGCATCATATGACAACCAATTGTGGTTAGGGATGTACAGTCTATGTGTCATCTGTTTCCAGTAGATTTTTTATGTCATTTATCTTAAGTCGTGTCATCCTTGGTTTAACGGTCAAATTCCCCAAATTATTTAATTCTTTTGGATTTATCATATGTATTAATTTTTCTTGTAATTCAATCATGTCACTTCTCTCATAGACTATGTATTATCTTGAGATGTGTGTGTCTATTGAATTAACTTCCTAGATATAATTTGATTTTTATCTCTTTGTATTCACCTACTTCATTCAGCGACCAAATTGGGCTTTAATATCAGTAATTCATTCGTGGGTCTATAAGTGTCAAACCTTTCCATTATTCACCATCATTTACTTTTGAGTCTCATTTGAGTTTTATCCCTGGTGTCTAAGTCTATGTCTCTTGTTCCTCATTACCACTAACATCCCCCTATTCTTCAAGTGTATTCTCACATATATTCAACCACAATTCACCTTATTAAAGTTGCAATTCAATTTGAGTTATCTAACATGTGTGTTGAACCCCTAGATGATTTATATAACAAGTATGAGAAGGTTATCCTTGTGGATAATGACTTCACCGATGAATATTTATTTCCTACACTCAAGCTTGAGGTTTATTTAGATATATGACCCACCATGACTGGCACTATTGCCCCTAAAATCAAGCCTACATTCAAGAAATTGAATGACTCCACTCTGCTTGTGCTATGTGACTTTCCTATATTCACCACCACCAGTGGATTGCAAGATGTATCAAATTCCTCATCAGTAGAATCCATAATGGATCCTTATGGCTTGATAAGGAGTACCCAATTCATGTGCACGACATCCACAATCTCACAGGATTATCAATGGATGGTCGGTATGTTTCAACAATGTTTCAGGGAGGGGCCAAGCATAGTAAAAATACTGGCTCAGCTAATCGCTATTAGAAATATGGCACCAAATGTAAGGGATGTGAGCCTTTAATTGATCCAAATAACCATCCACAAATTAAAGTTTCCTACCATTCGATTTTTGGAAAGGTTACTCAGCATCACGTGAAGCTTGAATTTACGCTGGATATGATTCATGTGGTTGAGTTTTGCATCCAAGGGGCTTAGCTAAATTGGTGTAAGTACTTGTTAGATGAATTATTCCATGCTTGCAAATAAGCCTAATAAAAATGAGGCTATTTTATTTACATATATCTCATTATTTCCATTACAATGTTTAAATGGAAAGCCTCTATTGGTTGAGTTCTTCATGCTCCTCTAGATTGTAAGGCCATAGCCCTAACTTATGAAACATGGAATGTTCATTCCTACTCCAATAATATTTATTTCAATTAATCTTCCTTTAGTAACTAGTATAATCAAATTATTATGGCTACTCAGATCATGTGAGTTCCATAACCTTTACTAGATAAACACATAACAAATCTTGTTCAACATCAACCACAAAAAATTTTATGTGCACCATAAGGATGATGACAAACATAAGTTTCAACCTCGGCCATTGCGCTACTATTTATCAGAGGAAGCTCTACATAAAGAAGTGATGAGTTGGTATAGTGTTTAGCAACTCTTGTGCCCATACGAGATCTACTATGCCTTCATTAACATCATGTGGTGGAATATCCCAGTAGGTGTGTCATCTTCTTCTTAGAAGTGTCAAGCTCCCCTCCATATTCTGCCTTTGATCCAGAATATCATCAACCCTTCATAAAAAAGCTTCATTATTGTTTCATTCTATCACCTATCTCTTCTTCCACTCCTATCGCAACTTCACCCTCCACCACTACCTCAATTCCTAATGCCGTTCCATTATATGAAAATCCATTTCAACCTATTGTTCTTGCAGGGACAACTATTGCAACTCCACCTACAGTTTCCTCTATACCTATAATTCCTTCTCTTTTAGATTTTGAAAATATGGCTAGGATTGACCTCTCTAAGCTCATCTAGGTGGATGGCAATGAGCCCCTAGTGACTATAGTGCTTGAACTAGTTGTGGAATAAGTGCCGCTAGCCATTATTCCCTCCATAAGCCAGCCTCAGATAGTTTATTCATCGCATAATGATGATCCTCCATATACTGATTGAAGAAACCATACACCTTCCACACATTCCATTGAGGATCCCACTATTGTTTCCCCCTTGCATACCACTAGTTTTCTACCACATCCCACTCTTTCGATTTTTCCAAGACTGTCATCCTCTGCGATGGAACTAGATACCTTTCAACCATCTATTCAATAAGATTGGAATGAGCCTATAGAGTAGTCAGAACAGGGTCATTACTATAGATCAATTGCAAGTGATCAGCCTCTGTAGATCAAGATGCCTTCAGTTGACTCTTTGTCCATAGGAGAAATTAAGCACTAGTCCTTGGGTCAACTCTTTCATTTTATTTGAGCTTCTTCACTACGGTTGGAAGAATGGATGATCTCCACATACTTGATATGGTATGAGCTTACATAGGTCCAGGAGAAATAACAACAAAAAACCTCCCAACTCTTAAAGGACCAAGATACCTTACAACAACAAACTTGTGCAAGTTTGGGAGGAGAGGGATCAATTGTAGCAACAAAGGGACAAGGTTGAGCAAGAAGTGGTTGAATTCTAGGCCAAGCTCATTCAGATATGGATGAAATCATCAAATAGTGTATCTTATCTATTGGAAGATATTCTAAACCATGAACTTGTACAATGTTTGTATTTTCTCAAGAATTTATGGACCATTCTCATAGTTGAGAACAAATATTTGCAGAGAACTATTACTGAGTTTCCGGAGCGACTTCCAGATCTTACTACAGAGTACTTTCAAAAGGCTAATGATTTTATAGGGAAATGTACTTCTTTCCTCACCAAGTTGCAACAATACTCATATGATTCACAAAATATGTTTAGATGGGTACAAGACTAGTCAGGCATTCTCACCAAGTGTAATCAGTCGATCTACCAGTTATGAGAAGAATTTAAAAATTTAATGGATGAGGGCTTGACCAATATTGATCTGATAGAGAAGAACTGAATTTTTGAAGAGATAACCCAGAAAGATGCCCATATAACTACACTAGAGGACGAATCACATAAAGAAAAATGGGTGATTCATGACCTCAATCCTAATGTCTAGGACAAATATTTATAGTTGTACAAGCTTAATTTTAATGTAGATAATCAATGGAATGTGTTGTGAGCTACCCAACTTGAACATCCAGATGTTGAGAAAACCTAGCATTTTCTTAATAAGACTTCTACTATGATGGGGAATGGAAAGCCTCGTAGATATGTATACATGTACACCACAAGGTTTTGGAGGTTTTTCCATAGTTATGTCCTTCATTTGATGGAGAAACATCTGTGCAAGTGTAGGATGGATCAGAATCAGCTAAGAATCCAAGGGAAGGACCAAGTGCAAAAGGGAAATATTGACTCAAGGGTGAGTCAATAGATTGTGATAGGGGATTGTTGGGTCCTTCATTTTTTTTGGGTCAATTTTGATTAGAATACGGTTGTAGAGAACAAGTAGTGCAAGATAGAAAATTGTTGGTTTTAAATAGTTGAAAGACAATAGAGGAGAAGAAATAACTGACAAGCAAAGGACCAAGTAGTTTTTGTTGGAATTTTTCAAGTCTGCGAAAGAAGGATCAAATTGTTAAAGTTGAAATAATCAAGAAATATGGACCAAGCAAGCATGGATCTTGTCAATATGCTTAAAGTTGACTCCTTCAAGCGAGTGTTAACAAGTTCAATGGGATGAAAGTTATATGTAGAAATACATAGCGAGTTGCATGAGAGAGAGATAGTAGAAGAAAGTCATCATTATGCCAAAATTAGGACTCATCCTATGCTACTATAATTCTATTGTATTCTTTCATAATCATGTGATTGTAATGTGTTTTAGGAGTGATTTTTTACAAATCTATCTAAGCTAATGCATAGCTGTAGATGTACAATTTATCAGGCTTGCTAATAATGAAAGGAGAACATTGCACGGAATTATATTGTTTTCAATGTATGGATGTATGCATGTTTGTGTGGCTCCTTTAAATTTTTTGAGATTTTGTGTCAAGTTCTATATGATGTGTCTTTTATCTCTTACACAAAGATTATTTGATTGATCTGTTAATGTTGATGACTGTGATGCATATTTTAATTGATGTGATGGATTCTAATATCATCTATGCTATAAATGTAACTAGGTTTAGTCTTCATACTTATCATTGTAAATGTATCTATATGTATCTCACATAAAAGAAAAAAGAAAAAAAGCAAAAAAATATTATTATTGTTTTTCTATTCAAAGCATGTTTTGCATGTTTGTTAGGGTTTATTTGAGTGAAAATAAAATTATTTAAGCCAAGTCCCATTTGGAATTTTGTTAAAAAAGGAAAAATAATTTTATTTGTGTCAAAAATTCAAATTTGTCATCCATAAGATCAATTCGGTCCTCCTAGACAAGTCCACCTAAAGAGGCACCCATTCGACCTTCTGGACAACTATATATACAAGGTAGTGCAACCTCATTTGTGTATCCATCCATCACTATGACTTATGTGCTAGAAGAATAATAATTTCAGCAATGTCGAAGGAAGGATAAAGTTCTATTCTTTTTCCCTAATTTTTTGTTCACAAGTGCGAGTTTCTTGAGGTGGCTTCTGTGGTATTGGAGGCCCGAAATTACAAGATCAAAATTTCAGGACCTGAGGTTTCAAGGAGGCTAAAGTTTTAGGAATAGATCAAAATTCAGTTATTTGACTAGCAAGGAATTTTGTTAACTGTGATTTGTTGAATACGGCTTGATGGAGGGCTAACTTAGGTCTATGCGGAAGTCTTGTTCTTGGTCATGGGTCTTGGATATCTGACTTTGATTTAATTCTATAAGAAGAGATTTTTCTTGGGTTTTTGCCCTTGTGGGGTTTTTCTCTAGCTTGGAGCCTACATTGTTGTGCTTTTTGTCTCTTGTGATCTCCATGTTTTATATTTTTGGTGATTTCTTTATGAAGAATACAACATAAAATTTAATAAAAAGCCAACAAACATTCACAAGAAATTATCATGACTGAGAAATCAATCATAGTCTACAGCACTTTGGTTTCTCAACATGGTATTAGAGTTAAGGTGAAGGAAGGACGACTTGAAGATCATTGTTGTTGGCTTATTTGAAGACAGTATTACAACTCTCTCTCTCAAAAACATCTTTGAAGGCTCTTGGAATCATCTTCAATCTCTCACTCACTCACCCAATAATCTTAATCATCTAAACATGCATTCTTAAATACACCTCTACAACATGCATTGAAGCTTATACTTGTTTATACTCTGAATTTCTATCATCATTTTGGAGTTCAAGCTCAAAGAAATATTTTTACTAGTAACAAATTCTAACATGAAAGACATTTGAACTCCTATAGCATAATATCTTCTATGGCATCGAAAGGCACTATGACGATATGTTTTATGTGGATACAAATTGTTATATATACTACAAAATTCGAAGATTATATATTTTGGAAATGTGAAACCATGTTTGATCTTTGTTGGACCAAATACTATGAATGGGACCAAATCCAAGTTCTCTGAAATTTTGATTTATATCTGTGGCACCCTATGTGAATGAAGTCTGAACTTTTTGTGGAGGTATACAAACATCCTGTCACTAGAAACTCCATTACATATACAAGCCTATGTCCTAGTGTGATATAACATCATTCTTCTGCATACAATATCATTATACAATTAAGGAACAAGCATCTGAAACCTAACAACATATACATGTCCGAGTTTATTTCTCTCTATGGAAATGACAAGTTTGAGCCTTATTGTCTCTATGGAACAAGATCGAGTCCAAGCATAATATATTTGTGAGGAAGAAGTCTGAGTTATGTATATATTTGTGTCATAATATCTACATAGACTTGTTGAAAGATCAAAAATCTTTGCCTACAACATTATAAGGGATACCAACCATTCAGGAAGGTAGAGCAGCTCCTTTTCTGTTGAAATGGTGGTTCCAACTTGTTAAACTAGGCCCAGTTACATTCTCTCTATCTCCACTAGCTTAAAATATGACTTTCACCTACTAATAGAGAAGAGACATCAGATCAGTCCTCTTGTTGATTAGGCAAGAAAGTGATCCTTAAGTTGATATGGGGCTCAGCCAAGCCACAACTAAAGTTTGCCTCTTTGATAAGAGGACTTCTAGGAATGTAGAATTAAATCTAAATATAAACTAACAATAGAATACAAGCAAAAGGATAGAAAACCTAAAGCTATCTTGGTTAGGAAGATGTAGAACTAACCCAATCGAGAGTAAGATAACTAATGTAATTGAGATTTAAATATGTCTGGCTTATAGTGAATATCAATTTAACGAAGTAGTTCAATTAGTTGATATTATGATTACCAAACATATCCTATTTAGAGATCCTCTAACCAGAATTATTAATCAACAACATTCAAGAAGTAGTTCACAAAAATGATGATGATTAGTTATCCAACAACTCGAATGATTAAACAATAATACAAGGAAATAGTTCACATAATATTATTGTTTATCAAGACATAATTAAAAGACTAACTCTGAGTAAATAGTTACTCATAAATCATATTTCAACACATAGGAGTAGAGATAAACAACAGATAATTGCAATAACTCACTCACATAGACAATAGTGCACAAATATGACTGAAAATCACAAGTCTTTGCTATTATAAAATGAAAATAGTATTAAAACAATACTATCTTGAATACCAATTTATTAAGGTCCAATTCCCTTGCTCTGATTTCCAACAGTCCTCTACAACTCATAAAATTTGTTAATAAAACAAGAGTTACAATAGTATAAGATCTATGCATCATACACAATTCAGATATGTAAAAGATAAATCTCTCTATTCTTCAGATTTGAGATTAAACTATCCTCTCCTCTACAACCCTAAATCCCTATTACAGTAGTGTTTTTAGAATCCTAAATTGCAGAGTAGAGAAGGCCTTTTTCCGTGATTTGAATCCTTATTACAGAGCATAGAGATGGTATTTATACATGCTGGGGATACTAACAGTCTCCCTTGATTTTCTCAACAGATGGAGAAAATAAAGGTAAAATAGAGTTGAATTATTCCTTTAGATCAAATTATGGTGGAATATGAATGGTTATGACTTGAGGAGATGCCAAATTTAGCTCATGCTTAAATAAGACCACATTCAATTTCTTCAACAACGATAACAATTTCCTACCCATTTTAGATCCACTTTGCCACCTGGAGGATTTATTTTAGAGATCAATTATTGGATCTGTTAGTATATTTCATCCTGGAAGCTTCTCTGCTAGTACAAGGCCAAAATTAGTCAAAATCGGGGAGAAAAACAAGCCAAAGTATAAGCAAACTATAAAATAAAAAATATGAGTCATGAGACCGAATTAAAACAAATTAAATGACTTTTTTTTTAATTCAAACATTACAATCATACCAAATAGTGACACGTGGCATAATTTGAGTGGAATCGAAGGTAAGTCCATGATAACTTTTTATAATGTGCGCAAACAAAAACGTCTATATTGGGAGGCTTCAATATGGAGAAGATGTGATTTCATTTTAATTGCTTTTTTTTTTTTTTTAATTTTTTTGGGTTAAGGTGAATGGATTATTGGGGGTTTTACAACTGTTACCATTTAAAAGTTTCAATATACATGCAGATGTGATATTTCGATTAAACCATCGTTAAGACACATATCGGGTTTGGATATTGGAGGCTGGCAGATATCGGAAGTCAGAGGGGAGGCACATTGGAATATCGGCGATGTAGAGATTATCGGAGATTGGAGCAGGAGGTTATATTGTTATTGGAGATTGGAGCGAGTGTTGTATCGGAGATCAAAGGGATATCTTGTACCGACATATCGGAGGGAATGGCATATCAAAATATCAACGATCAAAGTTTTTTAGATGTGTCTTGAAAGGAGATTTTTGATATGCACTACCTATGATAAGCAAGAGTGGAAACAATGATATGGAACATGGGTCTTGATAATTTTATATATATATATAATATATATATATATATATATATATATATATATATAATATTAGTATAAGATATGCGCAAGCCTTTTGATGAATAGACAAAGTCAAGTTTCAATATAAATAAAACATTACGAAATATCAGAAGCAAGCTATATTGTAACTCTTTGTGAAAAGAAGCTATGATAAAGAAAGGCCCAATATAATGTGGCATATGGTAGGCCAAAAGAAGTCAGAAACCACATTATAATATATAAAACCCATTGTAATCTTCATTTAAGTGGAATAGAGTTGGGGACATCTGGGGTTCTGGTATATTGTAACATTTAAACATTGTAACCCTTATATGTGATATTTGCAATATGTATAAACTACATCCACTTGTAATATAAAGAGTTTAGCCTTAATATTACTTTGAAATAATAAATCCACTTTAATATTGAAGCTTGTTCTTGGGGGCTATGTTTATTATTTACAAATTAAAATAAATCAAAAAAATTATTATTTATACAAAAAGTAAATATTTACAAAATAACATATATAAAAAGCGACTATGCAATTTATGTATACTTAGTATGCCAAGGTAGTTAAAATATCTAGCCTAAGTCCAAACATTATTTACAAATCAGATAACCACAAGAAATGAAACAAAATATATAGGATTTAGGGTTAGGTAAAATCTGCTAAGGAAATCAAAACTGAAAAACAAAAGTGTCCCCATAATTTTATTATATGGCTAAAATACAAATTAAATGGGGGGTTGTTGAGTACTACAACAATTGGCGACAAAATCGGTGAAACAATTATCTTTGGGCAAATACCAAGGAAGTTCAAAGAAAAAGGAATAAAGATAAGATGCTAGGACTCAGCTTTTCCTTTTAAAAATATCTCTGCAAAAACCATTTAGAATTCAACATCTCCATAAAATCTCTTGTATTAGATATAAGAGTATAATCATATTTTATACAACTATGTATAGATGTTAGCTTGAACTAAAGAAAATAAATTTTATTTATGATGTTAGCTTAAATATATACTCAAATGTCACAGGTGGTGCCAATCCTGCCAACAGTGATCTGTAGCTTCGACAGGGTCACATTTTAACCCTTGGAAGTATCAGTATCCCATGCATTAGTTTATACTTTAGAGGAATAAGTAATAATTATTTTATTTCTTTTTAGTTACTTTGAAAGCTGCTATCCTAGCTTGGTGACCATATATTGACAATTCAATACACCAATACTAATAATAGCGAAAGAGACCTCTTGTCTTATAATCGTTTGGCTATAAGCCATTATCTTGGCTTGGTAACTATTTGTGACAATGTCACTGTCCGTGCCTATGATCATGGTAAGTTGGCTCTTGGTGAGACCCCCTATCTTTCAAGCCCTTTATTATTTTTAAATTACACTCTAAATATATTTTATTAATGGATGGGAAGACAAATCCATTGCTTAAGAGATCAAGATGATAGGAAGGGTCATAAGATGCTAAATTTGTATTGATGAACTTTGCTACTTTAGTAGCTAAATATGTTATAGCTTATCATATGATATAATTAACCCTTAAAGTGTTAAGTTTAGATATCATTTAGCATAATGATGATTAAGAAGTCAGAGATTATAGTGAAGTGAAAATATGAAAGATAGCATAACGATGATTCTTTTAATAATCTTCCTTTTGGAATGAACATTGTTGGATCACTCAAATGGAAATATAGGACAAGTATAAAACCAAAACAAATGGTACTGCAACAAATAGAAAACACTCTGTTATAGACATATGATTATGTGAAAATGAAATAAAAAGGCAAGCACCAAATGTTAGCCACACCAAGAAGGAAGTCAATTGGGAGAATGAGCTCTGTGTAAATTTTTTACAAGATATAAAAACTATGTGAAGATTAGATATTTTATCTTTTAAACAAATTTGTTAATTGAGGCTTATTAAATGATAACTCATTGATGTGCATTTTTGGGGACTTTCTCCTTTTACAAATCTTGTTCTAGAAATTTAAATTGTAAGTCTTTAAATATTGTTTTGTTTTAAGAAAAATACCATCAATCAAAATGAAAATCAGAAACAAGAAAGGGAAGAGGAAACTTTATGAAACTCCTTCATTGTTCTCCCTAGCTTCTTTTACCAAAAAAAAAAAAAAAAAATCCTTAAACCAATGATAACATGCAAAACAGAGGAGATAAGGATAAGGGAATATAATTGGAAGAGAAAATAGAAGAAAGGAATTCAAGCAAAAGGAAAAAATGAAAAAAATAAAAGGATGAGAATGGGCATATGAAACTTACCACTAGATAATTTTGTTTGATCTTACCTGAGAAAAATTTGTTTTCCAGTGAAAGTAACCACTTCTTTTAATTGGAAGTAAAAGCATGAAGAAGTGGTTTTGAATGTAATTTACATTGGCCCAAAATCATAATTTATTCAATTTAAAGAAAGCAATAAAACAATGATTCATGTTCAAGCTTCATTTATTTATTCAATTTAAAATGCTAAGCAATGAACTATTAATCATATCCACTTCAAATTTCCATCGGAAGATCAAAGTGATAAAATAAGCCTTTAGAGATACTTGTGAATCCAAAATTGTCGAGTCATAGTAATTCCTTGAAACTTCTTGATACATGTTTTCATTAAAAAAATAATGCAATGAAGTTTTGCAAAATAAATGCAATTAAGCACATCACAAGTGTATATGATCTAACTATATAAGAAGCCTGACATGTTCCAAGACATTTTTCCAGAAAATGAAAGGAGATGCCAAGAAAAACTTGGATTCATTACTTGCTTATTAAAAATCTAAAATAATGAAATAAATGCAATTAAAAAAAGAATCTAAATCTAAATTAATATATTTCTAATTCTAACTGAATGAAAGGAAACATGACTAGGTATAGTCATACATTCAATGTAACCATTCTCTCATTCTAGCACCTACATGTATGTACAGGTCAAACATTAGTAACAAAAATATAGTTAAATGAATAAAAATAAATTTGAAACGTTCTTTCCAACTAAATTTCAATTGGATCATAGAAATCTGGATGGATTTCCATTAATGATTAGGAGAGGTTCAAAAGAGGGGATAACTGACCATATTGTGGATATGCATTTTTAGATACAGTGGCATACATAAAATTGTCAGTGTTATGTACATACATTAAATATTAATAGTCTTCTATGAAGGAAAACTTTACAAATGTCTTTTAAATGGGTCACTAGAGTATTGATGGAAGTTTGATAGTTTCAATGGAAGATCATTAATTGAATTAGATTGTTGGTCATATTGTAAGAATACACTCTCTTGTTGGCAATGGTTTTGAGAGGAAAGTAACAAGTAATAAGAAATGAACATCAATCAAAATTGGAAGAGTAATAGCTCTTGATGTTCATGATTTTGATTTGAAAATTCATTTTCTCATTCAGGCAATGCATCAATTGAGTGTTCAATATTGAACTGCTCAATATGATAGCATAAATATCAAAAAACTGAAAAATGAAAACAGAAAATAGATCTGAAATTGAACAAAATAAGTGAAGGAACAACAATGAAATCAAATCATAATTTACACTATTGTTGCAACTATTGTTACAACACAATTGAGACTGACTTGAAGTGATTTTCTCTTCACAAGAATTGGCCAGAATAATGGAATTTGAATGATCACCAAAACTAATTTGTGAATTAGAGAGAGGGTCAAGGTTATGAATTGAAGTGAGAATTTGATCATCATAACAATCATAGATTGGAATAGGTTCTTGAATGTTGAAATCATGAGTATGAATAATTGTTTGAAAATGAGAACTAGTTAAAACAATTTATGAGTTGAGTTTCTCTTCATTTTCAAGTATGATTTAACTTTGATCATGAGGTTTTAATGTATAAGAAGATAAATTAGCGTCCTCAATGTCAGAGTAATTATCGTAAATGACTTCAGGACATCCATTAAAATTCTCTTCACTCCCATCTGATGTATCAAAACAAGAAGGAATATGGAGCACATGTTCATTAATGCGAGAAGAATGATCAACGAATGATTCTCTATCTGAATGAAAACTAATTGGAAATTCATTTATATCAACCTCTCTTTTTTCTGAAACAACATTAAAGTAAAGAGGGGATAAGTTGTTATTAGCAAAAATATCATGATAGAGATGAAAAGGAGAATCAGAAGCAATGAATTTAAAAATATCTCTATTTGTGTTTGTGCATTTTCTTCATTGCAAATTTCAGATTCCAGATCATTTACTTGGCTAATTGTGTTTTCTTGAAGAATGTTCTCTAGCTTCCCTAAATTTTGTATTTGATCAACATGATCAAATTTAGAAATTTGTACAGCAAGTTGCATATTATTGGAACTTTCAATTTTTGCTTGTACTTGCTAATTTATAATTTGATTTTCTGAATTTGATTCATAGTGATTTTCGATTTCGTGGCAGATGGTCCTTCAAGTTTATTTGTGATTTATTCTTGTAGTTTTTATCAAATTCTTGCAAGCTTTGTGATAAATGTTCATTAGCCTGATTATCATTAACACTGTAAGAGGTGTGTAATATATTTAAGAATTTATCATACATGGCTGAGATCACTTCGTCATGATTGATATGAAAATCTATATCAGAGTTTTTGATAATATTACTAGAAGTTGAAGGAGAGTCATCAAAGCATGAAATTGTTACATATGGATTTGAAATGGGAGGAAGAAAACAAATATACTCAAACCAATCGACCAGTTCAATTTCTCAAGGTTTATCTTCAGCTTTGAAGCTCAAGTAAATTAATTGAAATCTAACAGTAAAATCTAAAAGAGATTCATTTTCAAATATTCGTAAATTTTGAATTCATTACGTACCTATTCATAATCATAATCATCAAATTTATAAAGGAACATTGTGATAAATTGATCCCAACTGTGAATAGAGGCAACTAGAAGAGATTGACACTAGTTTTTGGCTTTTCCTGAGAATGTAAGAGTAAAAATACTACATAGAATACCTTCATTAATATCATGAAAAGTAGAATTTGAAAAATTTTGAATAAATTTTAAGGCATGATCAAATGCAGAAGTATTCCTCTTACCGTTAAACTTTACCTTTGATAAGTGTCTTAATATTTCTGGTGGAGTATTGGTAGATGAACATCCAAAGATACAACTCCAAATGGGAAGTTTAAGAGAATCTATTATGATTAAAATAAAAACTTTAAAAGACAAAAACTCCAAAAGACAACAAGTCTTCAGGCCCTTCATCTAGTGCCAAAAATGTTGAAGGCTCAAAAATCTTTGCGCACAACATTATAAGGGATACCACCCAGTCGGGAACATAGAGCAATTCCTTTTCCATTGAAATGGTGGTTCTAATTGGTTAAAGTAGGCATAGTTACCTTCTTTCTATCTCAATTGTCTTAAAATATGACTTTCACCTACCAATAGAGAAGAGACATCCAATCAGTCCTCTTGCTGACTAGGCAAAAAAGTGATCCTTAAGCTGATATGGGGCTCAGCCAAGCCACAACTAAAGTTCACCTCTTTGATAAGAGGATTTCTAGGAATGTATAATTAAATCTAAATATAAACTAACACTAGAATATAAGCAAAAGGATATAAAACCTAAAGCTATCTCGATTAGGAAGATGTAGATGTAACCCAACCGAGAGAAAGATAACTAATTGAATTGAGATTTAAATATGTTTGGCTTAGTGAATATCAATTTAACGAAGTATTTCAGTTATATGATATTATGATTACCAAACATATCCTATTCAAAGATCCTTTAACCAAAATTATTAATCAACATCATTTAGGAAGTAGTTCACAAAAAAGATGATGATTAGTAATCCAACAACTCGAATGATTAAACAATAATACAAGGAAATAGTTCACATAATATTATTGTTTGTTAAGAAAGAATTAAAAGGTTGATCTCTGAGTAAGTAGTTACTCGGAAATTAGAGTTCAACACATAAGAGCAAAGATAAACAACAAATAATTGCAATAACTCACTCACATAGACAATAGTGCACAAATATGACTAAAAATCACAAGTCTTTGTCATTATAAAATGAAACTAGTATTAAAACAATAGTATCTTGAATACCAATTTATTAAGTCCAATTCCCTTGCTCTGATCTTTAACAGTCCTCTACAACTCATAAACTTTGTTAATGAAACAAGATTTGCAATAGTGCAAGCTGTATTCATCATACACAGTTCATATATGTAAAAGATAAATCTCTCTATTCCTCAGATCTGAGATTAAACACTCCTCTCCTCTACATCCCTAAATCCCTATTACAGTAGTTCTTTTAGAATCCTAAATTGCAGAGTAGAGAAGGCCTTTTTCCATGATTTGAATCCTTATTATAGAGCCCAAAGATGGTATTTATACATGCTGGGAATACTAATAGTCTCCCTTGATTTTCTCAACAAATGGAACAAATAAAGGTAAAATAGAGGTGAATTATTCCTTTAGATCAAATTTTGGCAGAATATGAATGGCTACAGCTTGAGGAGATGCCCAATTTAGCTCATGCTCGGATAAGACCACATTTAATTGCTTCAACAACGATAGCAATTTCCTACCCATTTTAGAACCGCTTTACCACTTGGAGGAGTTCTTTTAGAGATCAGTTGCTGGATTTGTTAGTATATTTCATCCTGGAAGCTTCTCTGCCAATATAGGGCCAAAAGTAATTGAAATTGGGGAGAAAAACAAGCCAAAGTATAAGAAAACTATAAAATAAAAAATATGATCCGTGAGACCGAATTAAAACAAATTAATGGATTCTTTTGTATTTAAACATTACAGCCATACCAAATAGTGACACATGGCAGAATTTGAGTGGAATCAAAGGTAAGTCCATCGAAACTTTTTATAATGTGCGCAAATAAAAATGCCGATATTGGGAGGCTCCGATATAGAGCAGATGCGATTTCACATTTAATTGTTTTTTTTAACTGTATCGGGTCCAAATATCGGAAGTGAATGGATTATTGGAGGTTTTAAAAATGTTACCATTTAAACATTCTAATATACAAGCAAATGCAATATTCCGATTAAACCATCATTAATACACATATAGGGTCTGGATATTGGAGGCGGAAGATATCGAAAGTCGAAGGAGGAGGCGCATTGGAATATCAACATTGTAGAGATTATCGAAGATTGGAGCGGGAGGTTATCTCACAATTGGAGATTGGAGGGAGTGTTGTATCGAAGATCGGAGATCAGAGGGAGTGTTGTATCAGAGATTGTAGGGATATGTTATATCAACATATTGATGGGATTGGCATATTAGAATATCATTGATTGAAGTTTTTTAAATGTGTCTCGAAAGGAGATATTTGATATGCAATACCTCTGATATGCGAAAGCAGAAATAATGACGTGGAATGTGGGTCCTGGTTAGAGTGTATGTATATATATATA
>APFE030775119.1:0-71123 GCA_000404065.3 Pinus taeda
AAGATTGTCAATGTATATGGCCCTTGTCACAACAAAGAGGCGTTTTGGAATCATATCCTAAGTCTTTCCATCATCAACTCTGATTAGACCATTTTGGGAGGTGACTTGAATTTCTCCATTGGATATGGGAAATCATGTGAAGTAATGCTCAGGTGGATCCCTTATCTGACAATATGGAATAGCTCCTTGAACAACATCACTGGATTGACATCCCTATGGTTAAATCTCAACCCACTTGGCGCAACCAAAGAATCGGGGATGCTTACCTGGCTAGATGTTTGGATCGCTTCCTCATTAAGGATCCCCTGGTGAGAATACTATCCTTGTACAAACAATGGGTTGGTTGTGGAGGTATATTGTACCACTCCCCCATCTTCATGGAACTCTCCAGTCTTATCTGGATGCCAAAGGCACCCTTTAAATTCAACTCCACCTGGCTAAAGGATCCCTCATACATTCACCTGGTTAACAATTACTGGCTATCTCATCCACCATCCTCTAGGAGAACCTTGGAAAAGGGCTTCTGTGACAACCTACTTGAAATCAAGTGATTATCTATTGATTGGGCCAAAGAAAAATGAGACCGGGATGAACAGACCCTCAGGTCTATTGAGCTTAATCTAGACAACCTGTTGGATGAACAGGGCTTGGGATTCACATCTGAAGCTACAAAGAGCCACCTCCTCGAGTTGGAGGCTCAGTGATCCAAGATTCTAAAAGAGAGGGAAGAAACTTGGCACCTCAGGAGTTGGGCTATTTGGTTACAAGCCAGTGATGAGAATACAAAATTCTTCCACAACTATGTAAAGGGAAGGAAAGTTTGCAACACTATCTGGCACATGCCCATGGTGGATGGTAGTCTTGACTCTTCTTTTAATCAATTGGCTCATCTGGGAAACAAACACTTCCAAAATATGTTTCACCCCCCCCCTGGTTCCACCCTTACTGATATCGTTCGAATAGTGGGACATTTTTCCCAGTTTGTTGACCCAGATGAAGTTGAGGAGCTCACCTCCCCAGTTATAATGGGTGAATTGGAAAGTACCTTAAAATGTTTCAAAAAAGACAAGAGCCCAGGACCTAATGGTTGGTCTATTGAGTTTTATCTAGCCTTTCATGAAACTATTGGTCAGGATCTGCTAAAGGTGGTGGAAGAATGCAGGACATTTGGGCATATGTACGAGGCTATTAACTCCACTTTCATTGACCTTATTCCCAAATTGGACTCCCCTTCATCTTTCAATGACTTCAAGCTTATATCTTTTTGTAATTGTCTCTACAAGATCATAGCCAACCACCTCAAACCTATTCTCTCCTGTCACATATCCCCTGGACAATTCACTTTCCTTCATAACAGACAAATCCATGAGGCTATAGGATTTGCGCAGGAAGCCCTTCATTCCATAAAAACTAAGAAACCCAAGGGGGAAATTCTCAAAGTCGATCTAGAAAAAGCCTTTGACCTGGTAAGCTAGATCTATCTCAAAATGATTCTCACCCAAATGGGTTTCCCCCCTCCCTTCATTGATTGGGTTATGTGTTTCATCACCACAACCTCGTTCATTGTCCTGATCAATGGCTCTACATCTTACTTTTTTCATGTTGAATGAGGGCTGCACCAAGGATGCCCACTCTCCACTCTCCTCTTTCTGATTCTTATGGAAGGCCTCAGTAGGCTCATTGCTTCTGCAAAGAATGATGGGTGTTTTCGAGGTCTCAAAATAACTTATCAGTGCATACTCACCCATCTACTCTTTGTAGATGATGTACTCATCTAACTTGACGAAGGCATTCGGGATATTACTACCTTTTCATATACCCTTATACTCTTCTCAAAGGCCACATGTATGGAGGCAAATCATTTGAAATCCATTATTACTCTATCTGAATGTTCTCCCCATGAGGCTAGGGTGGCAATGTAAAAATTTCCTTTTCAGAGCCATCACCTCGAGGATGGACTCAAAAAATTGGGCTTCTGGATCAAGCCTCATAGCTACAAAATTTCTGACTAGATTTGGCTCGTGGTCAAGATCGAAAAAATATTACTCAACTAGAATCACAGATTCCTCTCCAAGGCAGGTCGATTAATGCTCATCAAATCTGTCCTAGAAGCTACACCTGTTTACTGGATGTCACTGGCTTGGATTCCTAAAGGAATCCTTTCCCGAATTTAAAGGATTTGCTGGAGATTCCTTTGGAATGGATATAAGGAGGGTCGACCCTTTGCATGGGTGGGATGGAATCATATTTCTATACCAAAGAAATGGGGTGGTTGGGGTCTAAACGATTTATCCTCCTTTGGACATGCACTGGCTGCTAAGCTGGGTTGGAATATTCTCACCTCCCATAGCCTCTGGACTGAGGTTATCTTTTATAAATATATCTGGCCTCATCAGCTAATGGATTGGATATGTATTCCCACTTGGCAGAGAAATGGGATTTCAATGGTTTGGCGAGCGATACTACACACGTTTCCTACTATCATAAATGAATTAGCATGGAGAATTAATGATGGCTCATCCGTTTGCTTTGGTTTAGATCCTTGGTTTGGCTGTGGGAATATTTTTCGATTACCCCCGTACTTAATACAATTTCTCAATAACAGGAACATTTATGTAATTTCTCATGTTGTGGATATGGAGAATAGAACTATTTTTAATCAAGCATGGTTCTCTACAGAGCAATTAGACATCCCCGCGCACTGGAAGTATGATTGGGAGGCTTATACCGCAGCCCTTAATGAATCTCACATCTGTATAAAAGAAGGGGCTGATGATCTCCTTTGGACCCCAGTAAAACACGGTACATACTCCCTGAAGGCAGGCTATCTCATTATTCACAGCAGGAATAGACCGCTTGTTCTCAAGGATTGGTGGATTAAGATATGGAAGCTCAAAGCGCCTTTGAGAACTAAGCTCTTCATTTGGAATGTCATCCGAAATAAGACACCAACTGGCTACAACTTAATGTAGCGATCTTTCTTTGGCCCTACCTAGTGTGTGCTCTGTCAGTAGGTGGAGGAATCCAATGACCATCTTTTCCTATCTTGCCCATTGGTAACTCATCTTTGGAATGAAGTCTTGGACGCGCTGGCCCTTACTAACAGATGGTATGGACAGAATGTATCAGATGCTTGGGTCATTTGGCGAGCTACAAATCGAAACACTAAAGTGTGTTGTCTACCACTCCTCATCTGTTGGTCTATTTGGTTGACAAGGAATGGGATCATCTTCAGGGAAAAGGTGGCTCGATGGTCGTCCGTCATCACAAAAATTATTACATCATATCATGAAATCCCCAATGAAGATAATACACCTATAGGTCGTCTTATCTCACCCGAAACTATTGATCAATATATTCCCTGGGCCTACTTTGATGGCACGGCACAAGCACAGGGATGTGCAGGGGGAATCCTACTTCATAAAACTGAAAACCATCGCTACAAAATACAAATGGGTTTAGTCTTGGGAACAAACAACTTTGCGGAACTGATCTCTCTCAAACATCTTCTTCATTTTGCACTGGCCCATGCATGCTATTATTTACAAATTTTTGGTGACTCAAAAATCATCATCAATTGGTTCAATAACATTTCTACTTGTCATGTGCACACTCACAGGAACATATTGGATGATATCATGATCTTAAAAGCACAGTTTAATTATGTTTCATGTCAACACATTTACAAGGAATGTAACATGGTTGCCGACCAACTTTCCAAGGAGGTTGCGGCACACCCCAGAGGCCTATGGTTAATTCAGGAGTAGATTGGATATGATCACTACCAGTACTATCATCGTCCATATATTGACAGAGCATATTTGAGGGAAAAAATGCCCTAAATTATTTTGCAATTTTCAGCAGTGATTATAATAGCTACTTGTTGATGTATTGTATATATTTTCTTTTGTGCCTTTGAGTTATCAGTATACCCCGCATGGTAAATTATGTACAGATCTATATATTTTGCATGGCTACGGCCAATAGTTTTTGATATTTACTTGAAGGCTATGGCCAACATACTGCATATGCCTATGACATCTACTATATGTAATTTTTCAAAATAATGAAAAGTTATGATTTTTCCTCTGGGAAAAAAAAAGTACTGCCCAAAACAATTTCTAATATATCAAGTAGTACAACATCTAATTCAACTTCGTCAATGAAGTTTGTTGTGATTGAAAACCAAAGAATACATTTTCTTGTAACATGTAAGTTGTGTCCTTGCATATCCAACCCAATGGATATGGCTTGGGATGTAAAATGGTTTCCAGGTTAAGTTTCTTGACTAAGTCATCAGATATCAAGTTGGCTTGAGACCCACTATCAAAAAGTGTGTCAATTTTTGTATGTTTTGAGATTACCCTCACATAAAATAATTCAATCGTATTAGTATGACAATTTGATATACTAGTGCTAGCAATGGATTCTTTTCCTTTTATACCCATGGCTATAATTTTAGTCTCATCACCCAAATTGGATCCCAAATCCTCTTGAATGACAACAACTATCTTTTCTTTTCCTTTATTGTTGAATTTCTTTGGTTTCATCTCGGGATGAAGCTTCCAACAATTAGCTTCATCTTGACCCTCTTTGGAACAATGTTTACATATTGTTTTCTCTCCCTCCTTTTTAATGGATGCATTTTTCTTTCCTTTGAAACCCTTTTCTTTTTATTTACCCTTAAATGACTTTTTACTACCCTCTTCTGGAGTGTTTTTCCTTCTTGCCTCAAGATGAGTGGCTTGCACACACACATCATCTAAATTATTGGGATTAAACATTAAGATAGTATGCCTAAGGTAACTGTGTAAACCCCCTATGTACTTCAACAACCTGTCTTGTGATTGCAAATCTACACCTAACATTAGAGACCTTTTTCTGAATTCTTGGGTGTAATCTTACACATTTTGACCTTTAAGTTATCTAAAGTTCTGTCAATTCATGATGGCGTTCTGCATATAATCTAGAGCGTAGAATTGTCTTTTAATTGCAACAATGAAATTAGACCAAGAAATTGAGATCTTACCATGTTTTTTTATCTCCTCTTGCATATTTGATTCCCACCATACTAGTGTTGCACCTTCCATTCTCAAGGAAGCTAACTGAATCTTTGTGTCATCTTCTTGAAGGTTTTGAATTCTACAATAAACCTCCAACTAAAAAATCCAATTATAAAGCTTTTTTGCATTCACTTCACCATTATACATGGGAAGATCAAATTTAACATCAAGTTTTAATAAGGGTGATTTACCAATTCCTTTTCAGGTATGTTGATGAGTATGAGTAAGGTTTGTGTTAGTGGAAGAGGGTGAAGATGCATGTGAGAAGAAGATGGTGGAGAGGGCAGAGCTTTACCTCAATTTCCATTACCTCCTCCTCAAGAACCTTCTCCTTTGGGGGGTTTGGAGCTTTCACCCTGTAGCCTGGTATTCCTCTCTTCATAGAGGACCTTCACCAGCTCTGTCTTATCAAAGAAATAATTCATGAAGACCTTCTCATCTTCTGTCATATTTGTAGGTTCTCCTTCATGAGACATGCTCAATGGAGCCTCAACTACAACTTGAGGATGAACTGGTGTTGGTGATTGTGGCAACCTTGCCCTCCTTCCCCTTGACCCAACCTCAGGGCTTTCAACCAGCTTCCCTTCTCCACTTTTGAGTTTTAACCTTGTAAGCATGACATAAACTTGCAAACAGTTAAATCCTTCTCACACAAAGCAAACCTAGTTTCTCTCATACCAAAAATGATCTGATTAGGAATATTAGTTTTGTTGTGCTAATATTCTCCTCAGAATATAAACAAAATGCTATTCTTGTGCTTAAGGATTCATGAGTTTATTGCAAGTGAAAATGAGTTTTATGTTAATTTTATGAGCAATTTTAACATAAATTAGAAATTGAACAACATCATATAAATGTATAGAACATCACCAATAACACATCATAACAGGAACATGATGAAGGAGTTCACCCCTCCTAGGCTACGTCTCCTTGGTCCAACTTCCATTGGCTTGGGCCTCTCTATTATGCTCAAATGTGTAAATATATGTGTTTGCAATGCTCAAATGCTTCTGTAACCTGCTCCAATGAGTCGAAAATGTCCAAAAATGGCTACCTAGCCTCTTTCTTCACCCAATTTGATCAAAAACTGGAGAATTTATGACCTCTCCTAGTTTCTCCACTGTTTTCTCCACAAATTGCCCAAAATCTGGCACCGAACCCTCATTTTCACCCAGATTTCTGCTAACGGGCCACCAAATTCGCCAAAATCTGGGCAGATTTTTCAAATGGATAATTTGGCCACTAAGTCCTAAAAATAAAGTGATTAGGTCATGTGGGGGCCATGCGCCCAGGGGCTATCACCCGTCGCTGGCCCCTTTTCCTCCGACGATTAGATAACCCTTGTCGGTTAAAATGTTGGCAGCTAATGAAGTGGTGTTCACATGGGTGGTTAAGTTCATCCCAACCTCCAAACTATGCAACATAACTCTTTAAATATAATCTGCAGCCTGTGTACGTTAAGAACTACCACGTGGTGCATTGGCAATGGGTTTTGTTGTATGTTGGGAGGTTGTGGGTTCGACCCCCACTTACTTCGTTCGGACTATAAAAATGTTTTTGGTGGCCTCTTGGGCTGCCACGTGGTGGCCTCCGACTGGGCCACATGTCAGCTCGTGGTTGGCCATCATTCCAACTAATAAGAACCACTAAAATCTGACTAGTTAGAATGTTCCACTTGGCATGATTTCACTAGTCGAGGATCCCTTTGACCAAGTCAACATCCACATCACCTACCCAATTAGCGCCACGCATGTAGTACGAACTATTGACTAGGTTGTCCTTTTTGTTTTGAAAATTTGCCTGTTTGGGAAAGTGAAAAGAAATTGTTTCTGGAGTCATATGAAGACCGCTTCGCTCGGAACGAGTTGCACCAGATTGAGGATGATGAGCACTACGTGGTTGTCTAGGTTCCACACTAATCCGACAACTTGAAATTTGAGCTTTTTTTAGCACCTAATCAAGCTAGTTGAATGAAATTAATTAATTGAGAGGATGACCAACACTATTGGTCATCAGGGGTCATAGTAGTGGGTTTGGGGAACTGAATCTATAATGGTTGGCTGTTGGAAATTTATTTCTCAGACTGCCCTTAGACTGAGGTTTCGTGCTTAGTGGTGTGAGGGATAAAATTATCTAGGGCGGAGTGCAATGGTGGTGAGGAGACAAGGGGGTATACAGGTAGGGGCAATGTGCTTATGGGTTTAGTGTTCAAGCTCTCAATGTCGATGAGTTGATGGGTTCCCGTTAATGTGCTTGGTGCCAGGAGTAAAGATAACAGGGACATAGAAACAGATTCCATGATTGTGGGGTGGGCTACAAGTGCCTCATTAGTAGTGTGTCTAATGGATTGGATTATGACTTAGACCTCCATTTCTCTTTCTGCACTAAGGGGATTTCTGGATGGAGGTATGTCTGAAATAGTGGCTAAGGTGGAGGTTCTTTGCGGTGATGGATTGCGTGACCTTGGGGATACGATGGAAGTGGACAGTGGATGCTCTTTAGTGATGGGCATGTTATTATGGGATTGGGATTCCTTGTTAGTAAGACAAACAACTTGAGCAAAGGTGGTTTTAATAATTTTCTTGGGAACCAATGGTGTTTTGGTGGTAAGTGGGCTAGCATTCATGATGGTGGGTTCTATATGAGAGTGAGGGCCCACTAAGGGTATTGAAGTAATAACAGGGCTACAGGTCAAAGAAACAAGTGGAATTGAACTGAAAAATTAAGAAAAGGTAGGAAAAGGACTTACGGATGCCCCAAGATCCTCCAGAGTGCTATGTAAAGACTACATGTGTGTATTGAGCTTCTTGATGACTAGACTAGGTGTTTCTTCAATTAGTCACTTCCGTGAGGTGGTAGGGGTTTGTCTAGGTAGTGGTTGAGGCTCCATTCTTCCAAACAAGAATATCCAGGACGAGACTTTGGTATGGAAGGCTTTCTCTGATATAAGAAACTTCTGGGCCCGCATATGAAATGTGTCGGGTTGAAGCACTTAGGCCACATCCAGGTGCTACCATAACTTACACCAAACCAAATATCCTGCTAGTATTCATAGAGGAGTGACAATGGGATTCTTGGCATGACCTTGGTGACATCCAAGTTTTTCTGGTACCATCCAAAAAAAGAGGCTTCATTCATTTCCATGTTGTTGGGATCCTCGTAGGCCTGCTAGGGAAAATATATGAGTGCAAGGGGAGGATCTCTAGGAACTAGCACCATCTCTCTTCCTTCTAGTAGGAACCACTTCCACATGGCTAAGGATACAGTTATACATCCATATATAAATTAAATGGCCCTTCTGTAGACGTATTCACAAGCGTCGAAGAGCTCGTTTAATAGAAAACTACACTAATAACTATGTGTCTTGCACATAAGCTTTCGCGACTGAGATAGTGTCCAATGTGCATTCGAATTTTGAGAAAAGGTGCATGAGATTTTTATAAATTGTATAATAGGAGAATTTGATGTCAGGCTTGTTAATTGGTTCGATCAGGGCACCCTTACCACCACCCTAGGTATCATATCTATTATAGTAGTTGTCATTGCTCGTCTTCTTTCCCCGCTTGGAAGTATTCTGAAATGAAGTTGATACTGCAGCTCCTAGAGCATGCAACTCTGTGAGTCTATGGATTTTAATGGCATGGATTGGGTATTCATTGTCGAGCCATTAAGACCCTCCCTGAATCTTGTTGATGAGGAATTGTGTACATTGCATCATGCTCCCGTAGTGCTGAATATTGGAAGAAGAAGAGTCGACCTTTGTAGTCCTATGAAGTCTTCTTTAACTTTCATTGACTAGCTTCCGTCGGATTTGGTGAAAGCTTCTGTATAGACTTCATGCTTGAGCACTGGAATATGGAACGAGTCTGAGATATCATTGTCTACAAGTGAAACCTTGTCATATTTTCCATATAGAGGCTCAGTTTTTATGATTCTTAAGTTTGGCTTAGTGGCTAGAACTGAGATTACAGTCTTCATCATGGCTACAATGTGACAATGATACACAAGGGACACATTAGGCTTGAACTTGGGCTACGGACAGTGGAAATTTGACACAGACTCCAAACTGGGAGATTCAACCACTTCGGCTTTGTTACTGAGAAACTTATCATTGTTATGCAAATTAACTAGAAAGACCCGACATGGAATTTTTTATTAGACTTCTTAACTAATTAATATGGTAAATTTCCATACTCAATCCAAATTGTGGCAATAATAATGAATGTGACCTGGACATGACCCGAATGACCCGAAAATTGAAAAAGGAGGGTGTGGATGATGACGAAAATTATGATGATATGATGGTATATTCCTATAAGTGGATGAATAGATCGTGTCAGGGATATTACGAGAGATATTTAGCTCAAATTTAAATTGACATGGGGAATTATTACTAATTATTACGGATAAGACATCTAACACGTGCGACTCCCTAATCACAAGTAGTGGTGAGGGGGTGAAGTGACTACCACTACTAAAAGAACTGATGAAAATTTTTCATGACCGACTCAATTGAAATCACTAACTAAACTAAATTAACTAACGCAACTGACACACTTAAAAGAACTGGTTGATTCTACCTATACCTGTGTACGATCCCCTTTCCGAGTTTAGTTTGATGAAAAACTACTTGTGATGTGGAAAGGCTTCAGGTGTGCACCGTTCACCTAACCAGGAAATAGGACTCCGTCCAGTTGCATGAGCTTGACAAATCTCAATTCTTTTACTTCCACAACAATGAATGGTCCTAACTAATGTATCCTCAACTTTCCAGGATGTTTCAAGAACTTATTGTCATATAGGATGACTTGATCTCCAGTTGTAAAAGATGCTCATTTTATGTGTTGGTCGTGCCATGCTTTCTGCCTCTCCTTCTTGAAATTTTTATGGAAATAAGCTAGAAATATTTCTTCATCCAATTCCCAAAATTTATCCAAGCATTTTGCTATCGATTCATCATTTTTTCTGTGTGTGACCTGTGTAATAAGGAGGTTGGAGATGATGAATTCAGTGGGTATTACGACTTCTCGTCCATAAAAAAGTTGGAAGGGAGTATACTTGTGCAGATGCTTGATAGTTGGATGATAATCCCATAATGTGGTTGGCACTCGTTCATCCCAGCCACCCCTGTTAATAGATCATATCTTGTTGAGGCCCCTTTCTAATATTTTGTTAAGGGCTTCCACAGTACCATTTTCCTGAGGGTGATATGGGATGCTCTTATGGTGTTGGATCACAAAATTCTATAGCAATGGAGAAACTATCTCATTAATGAAGTGGGTCCCCTAGTCACTTGTGAGGCTTTAGTGGCACCCAAACTGGGTAATAATATTTTCAAAGATGAATTTGGCAGCAGTGTCCGCAGTGCAATCTTTAAATGGGGCTTCTTTAGCCCACCTAGTAAGGTAATATGTGGCGGTGATAATGTATCTGGCATGGGGGTGACGCGCTGGAGGAATAATTGATCCAACAAAATTGACCACCCACTTCTCAAATGATTTCAATGCCTGTACTATCTATAATGGAAGATCCCAATGTAACGGCTTTCCCATGCATTGGAAAATGTCACATTTTTCAACATATTCCTTTGCTTAGTGGAAAAGTGTGGGCCACCGGAGTCTTGCCTACAACACCTTCCTAGCAGTGGCCTTCCCACCCATATATCCTCATGCAACTCCCAAATGACATTTCCATAACTGTGTTTCCTTCACAGTCTGCCAACTCTTCAAGGGTGACGAGAACCAACTCTTTAAATGTTGAGACCACTATCCCAATGGGGGTAGTTTGGTTCTTCTTTAGACAATGTGGAAGAGTTTCTATTTCGGGTATAAATCCAATAACTCTGGCAAACTTTCAAGTGATGGGGTGGATGGCCCTGAGTTGTTCATATGTGATTTTGTAAGGCTATATAGTCTCGGGCTGAGAATAATTACCAACTTCAAGAATGTGCACAGGGGAGTTGCTAGGAATGTTACTTCCTTGACCAGAGGAAGTAAGATTGGGGTTGGTGGGGTTATCAGCCATAAAAGTCTAGTTTCGCTCCTTATAGCGCCATAAATGTTGACAGTGTTGGACCCACAAACATTCAGGGTATCTCCTCGATATGAAGTCCCAATTAGACCTCACATCATTTGGTATAGGAGTTCCATCTAGTATAAAGGCTCATTTGTCGAATCCTTAAAGATTTGCCTTGGCTCTAACTGTCAGCAAGAGAGAGGGATGCAATTGTTCCTTCGAAAAGAAAGAAGGTGTGCCTAGTGAGTGTTTAGTTGTAAATGTGTCAGATTTATTCTACTATGGAGAGGGGATAAAATTGAGCCTCTAAGAGAGAGGTACTAGTACCACCAAAGAAGAGACACACATGAACCAATATTATTCGTTTAACATCCAGCGGAATAGTCCACAGAGGATGTGATAGTCATTACAACCAACAAATGAAAAGGCTTGTATACTATCCTATAGAATGTTCCACATGGATGGGACAACAATAACAACCATTACAACACATAATCAATAAGATAAGTATGAAAACAACCTAAATAGTTCAACTATCTTAGCACATGTGAAAGAAAACATGAAGTACAAACATCTGTAGAGTAGTCTTACAAACATTCATAATCCATGCATGGAGAATGTGTTTGCCTTGAAGGCTTTTGTTATTAAGTAAAAGTTCCAAGACACATGTATACAATGAAAATCACTATCTCTAGTAGTGGAGCATTTGAGCCACTCCTTGCTCCCCAAAAGAACTAGCTTTTCTCTCTAATGCTTTGCTGGACAAGCCAAGGTGAAAAGTCCTTTGCTCATACAATGAGGGAGTAGATATAATCAAGGGGTGATGCTTCCCCTTCCATGTGACTCTTTGACTACCCTTATGATTGTTTGAATTCCTATGAATTTTAAACTTTACATGACTCTTTGTATTCCAAACATGTCCTTTGGAGTTTCACTTTACAATACATTTCTGAAACATATGTTACATCATTGGCCACAAGGTGTGGCATGTGACTACTCATGACATTACATGACATGTCACTACTAACATGGACTTCTTGATGATGTGGAAATGTCAAGCCACTGCTGCTACTAAGTGTTGAGTGTCTTCTTGATAATGTTACTCTTTTCACCTTTGTATGACTTGATGATAAGGAATCTTCAATGATCTGAAGTCTTGAGTTTCAATTGCAAAATAATGTCCCTTTTTCTTTTCTTGATTGATCGGCTTGTGTGTTCAGCTACAAGTGTTTCTTTCAACAAGCTTCCCTCCTTCATCTCCTTCTTCATATTCTTGCCATGGTATGAGAGAGTATTTGCATCTGCAATTCACTCATGACGAGACGGCATCATTTTGAAAACCCCCTACTCTAAGATAGTGAATGTTGATCCACTAACTGAGTTGAAACCAGGTAACAGGCCAGGAGAGAGGGCTCAATGATTGAGTAGTTATGCAGTTCAAGCAGCTAGGAGTGAGGGTTGAGCTCTGAGACTACGCGTGCATAGTTCAAGCAGGATTGAGGGAGAAAATTGTGCAGTTATAAGAGCTGGTGGGTCAGGCTAAGGGGATGATCACTGAGATGACACACTATGTAGTTCCAGGAGATAAGGGAGGTTGGGATACTATACAATTGTGTATTTCAGAGGCTCAAGGAATGTGCTTGAGGCTTATGATTGCGTAGTTTCAGTGAAGGCCAGGCTGGGAGGAAGGATTGCACAATTCTAGAGGTCAAGATGAAAGCTTGAGCATAGAAACTACGTAATGCAACAATCCTGGGAAACAGAAACTGTGCATTGCATAGTGCCAAGGGGCAAGGTCATAGTTAGAGGATTGGAATTGCGTAGTGCATGGTTCAGGGAGGTCGGGTGAAGCCAAGTTGCTGAGTCGGAAAGCCTTCTCAGAAATGGCTAAGTGTAATACCGGTTAGACTGATGTGGATAATGATAACACTTTGACTGTGATCTCACACTTAGAATACTTGACGAAACAACAACGAAGGTCACTCAGGACACATGAATAATGCATTTCCCTTTGTGTGACAACTTTACAACCAGTTACGATAAGTGCAACACTTAAGATATATTTTGGGACAACTGTGACGACACTTGTGCGACAGTGCTTAAAACTTTGTAAATGAGTGCAAAAGATGTTTACATAGTTAGAAAAGCTCATATACACAAAGTTAGACCCTTGAAATGATTAGAATAGGCTTCTACACATTGTGTGATAGCTAATCATGCCAAAAGACAACAGTTTACCCATATTGCAAAAGGGAGAAAAATACTTCAAGAAAGTTCATGAAATGAGTTTCGGTGTTCGCAATGACAATGTGTAAGACCAAGGAATGCTCTGAAATTGAGTGTAAGAAAAAAATATAGAGGGTGTGGTAGAAGCTACAACACCTCAACAACAGTCACCTCGGGAGGGGCCTTATACAAGTTATAGAAGTTATTCTTGCACAGATTTGCTAAATATTCGAAATATGTGATTCTACCTCCTCTTGGGTCATCCAAGGACCAAATTTGTGTGCTCGACAACCTTTGGAAAATAGCTAGAATAAATTTATGTTTTCATCACCACTCTTCATCCATATAGCACAATTGTGTTCTCTCCACATCTCCTCCTTTTCTTCTAGTAATATCCTTTTGGTGGTTTCTAAATGAATAATCCTCTACTTTGTTTCCTCTAACTAATATCCCTCCTCCCCCCCCCCCCCATCGAGAGTTTCCAGGCTCTCTAATTCCACCTCCACTACCTTTAGGGCTTCCTCCTCCCTTTCTCATTTTAGGGTGGACCACTCAATTGTAGCCTTGTTCACCTTTTTAAGGTTTTCATAAAATTGAAATGTTATAGATCCCTCCCCATTAGGATTGTAAGGCGTCCAAATTTTAGCAACTAGATTGAAAAAGGAGTCATATTTTAAACAAGATGCATTGAATTTGAATGGGCTACCTTGTTTTTTTGTACCCACTTCACTTCCAAGGAAATTGGATGGTAATTAGATTCACCCCCCACATTCCTAGTAAGGACTCTGCCATAAGAAAACGATTATTCCATCTTGCTACCCTTGCTTCACCAGTCCTCCTATTTCTCCAAGTGGCCTTATACCTAATCAGATCCTACATTGCAAAATTGGTAGTCCTCTAAGATATGGTTGAAGTAATCAAATAGAGGGTCCATATGGGAACGGGGTCCCCATATTTCTGATGTTTCGAGAGAGAAATTTAACCCCACCCTCCTCCCCCCACCACACACCACAAAATTATCCACATACATAAAAGAGAAAAGCATTAGTAATTCCTAGAAGGTGATCATGTCCTGATAGGTTCCATATATATTGACCACCTTCAGCTCCTTCCCAAGTTCAAAAGAAAAAATATATGCTCCCAGGACCATATCAAACCCTTGGGTACCAATAATATTACCATATTTTTTACCAAATCCAACCTTCATCCTAGCAGATCTCTGTTTAGCATCAGATTCCACAAATATCCATCCTGGAAGGAGGGATTCCAATGCCCTAAAAATCACTTCCCCATTCCCCAATGTTTCTTGTAAAAATATAACATCAATAGGTTCAGAGAGAACTAATCTCCTTAGAGCTAATTTTTTGGAGGGGCTAGCCAAACCCCTACAATTAAAAGATAAAATTATCATGAGGAAGAAAGGTTAAGGAATTGTGCTTCTCTAAGCACCCCAACAATAGAATTATTTTTGTTTGACATGACATCTAGGTTGGATTTTAATTTGGCGTTAGATATATTGGATTTTCTGCCCCTCAAACATCCTCCAACCTAAATAAGGGAGAAAAGTCCCAAGCCCCCCATAAACGATACACAATCACTCTTCTTGTGATATCTAAGGTTATATCTAGAGAATGATTTAGAAGAAGAAACCTATGTCCTAAAAGAGGTTGGGATTGTAGATGGACAAGGGGACAAAGGGGTGTAGGACAAGATACATAATCCATATTGCAAGGAGAAGGGACCACAGAGGCTAAGGGAGAAGACATAGACACATGAATAGACCCCATTGCAAGTGAACATAAAGAAAAAATAATATTTGAAATAGGTAGGGAAGGAGAGAAAATACCTAGAGTTGAAGTTATGGATGAAGATGGACCACTGAATGGAGCTTTGATCTGCCTAGGATTTGCCGCCAGACTACCCTTAAGGTTTTCTCCCCCGTTCATCAACATTCTCTCAAATTCCTCTAATTGATGCTTTTGTAGAGAGGTCTTTGTCAGATTTTATCCTACACTATCCCCTTCCCCCTTCCTGCAATCTCTCCCTAAAGGGGGTTTTTGACCTTTTTCTCCCTTGAAAGGAGAGAGAAATCATTCAGGACATGGTCGAGCTTGTGACATTGACAACACTAAAAAGGTATGCCTGTGTATTCTAAAACCTATTTGTGTGCTAAACCTCAATATCTAATATTTAGTTTTGCATACAATCCTTCATGTGCACCCAGATTAACTAGGATCCTTGCCATTGCCATCCTTCCACTAGTTTCATAATATCTATATGCATCCAAAAAAGAACCTAATTTATTCCCAATGTGTCTAAAGACATCCATAGACCAAAATTGTGGAGGTAACCCTATGAGTCCTACCCATACCAAAGTAAAACCCAACTTCTCCTAACTCACATTGGTTGTACATGTATTATTTTGGAGTTTAATTGTAAATTTTAAAATGAAAATTTTAGTGTTCAATCTCTTCTACAAATTTTACATATATCTTTTAATTCATCTTATAATAAATATATAATTACAATAAAATTTTATACATAAATTTTATTTTGTAAAAATTACATATGAAGATCATAAATTAATTTAATGATTAATATAATTATAAATAAAACTACCTAATTTTAATTCTCATTTTATTTTTCTAATATTTAAAATGACAAACTCAACTAAATATTTGATAAATACTTTCACAATTTCAACAAAAAAATTTACTAATAATAACTACAAATTGCAAAATAATCCATAATATATTAAGCTTACATTAAAATATTAGATTTTTATGGTGAGAAAATTGTTTGTGAAATTTATGTCTTAAATATTTCAAAATTAAAATGAAAACAAAAATACTCCCACACAAGAAAACAAAAATACTCTCACACATCTTTATTTTAAAAAAACAATAACACTAATGTAAAATTACGAAAACCTTTTTATGAAGAAACAAATTTGGAAAGAAAAAAGGATATATTTTCCAAAAATAATAGTAACAATAAATATAAAATTAGATATTTTTATGTTAGTATTTGAACTTATAATGGTTTGTAGTTAGAGTGGTTGAGATGGTGATTTGTTATTTTGTAGTTAGAGTGGTTGAGATGGTGATTTGTTATCTCATCCACTTGAGTTTAAGTCTCTAGTGACATAGTCTATAATAGTAAAGTTGAAAGAATAAGTGTCTTGTCTTTAATATTATACATTTTGTATAGTGATTCAACTAGTCAATGGTGAGATTATAAATCTAAAGCATGTGTAATGTCTGTGTTAAATATTAACCATGGAAATTTTGATTTAACTTTTTAGTCTCAATCATAAGGAATACTTTATGCCATACATCATCATTTAAAAGTTTGATGTTGAAATTTAGAATATTATTATTGATAATTCAATTTATAAAATTTATATAATTTAAATTTAAAATAATATATTAGGATTATATTAAATTCAAATAACAATAATATATTTAATTTATATTAAAATTATTTTTAATAAAAATAATTAAAAAAGAAGAAGTTAAAATATAGTTTCTATTTCATAGTAATATTACAACATATAGAAAAAATTATAGAGGAAGGAGAGTGACTGAGGAAATTAAGTCTTTTTGATAGTTCAAAAAAAACTTACCACTGTGGGAAACCAAGCTTTATATAAAATCCATAACAATGGATATTGCAACATAAAGGACATTAATAATAACAAGAGTTGGCTCATTCAAATACCCTGACACACATTGACATGACTCACGTGAAATATAAATAGAAATCAAACTCCATAGGAGGGGTAGTGCTCCATGTGAGGTTCTAGAGTTACCTCCTCCTTGAAAGAACATGGTTTCCTTGATCTATCCTCCATGTACTCATCCCTTCCTACTGTACCTTTAACTAAAATAATGAGCCTGAATACCCATTTCATGAAGGTCTCTATAATATCTCTTTTTTAAATATTTTATAAATTTCAATAATTTTTTTCTTTGTATTTCTTCAAAAAATACCCACAAAAAATTACACATAAAAATTCTTAAAAAAATAAATAAACCAGATGCAAAGATATGCAGTAATGAACTTAGTCAATGATTATATTAATCATAACAAAGAAGTACGTGTTGACAACTGACCTAAATACCAAAATATTTTTTTTGGAAACCTCACTGATGGTGACACGAGCTATTTCAAAATTCCAGACTCTTGGAGACTGCTTGCAATTGGATCCTCCTTCCTCCATCAAGTACGAATGGAGAATTTGAAATGATTCCCCCATCAGACTAGCTAGGGTGGATTTTTCACCACCGATACTAGAGAGCATTTAGATCCCTAGGGAGGATAGTCTCACCCCCGAAGATGATCCACACTCAGGGTTACAAACCTTCATACAAATGTTTTGAATGCCACAAAATCAATTTATTAAATCATTCACACACCTGCCCTCCATGAGCTCATGCTTCTCTTTTTATTATGATGGCTTATCAAAATACCATGGAAAATACCATGGGTCATCTGAGTACCATGTGTCTCTTTTCCTTTAATAAATAAAGTGACTTTTTAATACTCTCTTTTATTGTCCATTTTTAATTAATCAATTCTCTCATAGCATGTAACAAAATTTTAATTTGTAGCCTAGGATATTGAGATGCTTTTTGTTTGTAATGCCCGAAAAAAGGGACATTACAACCTCAAACTTTCCTTCAAATAGTGTGAGTTTCTACTTAAGTTATAAAAATTCAAACCTCTCTGTAGTAATGGTTATATAACCAAGGATTTCATGGTCAAATACATCTTTCTTTACCTAAAATATCTTGTTTTCCTAGTTCGTGAGTTGCCTAGGTTGTAGATGCAACCTTGAGTTTCCGATTGAAGCCACTTTGTGTCAATATTCTCCCGCAGCCATTGCATTTCCATGTTGACTTCATATTTGGTTTTCTTACCCTCCACTGGGACTTTATACAAAAAATGTCAATAATCCCTCCCCACGTCCTATTATGTGAATGTGACATATTGGTTCCTAGACTGTCGAATTTGAACTGAGCGCCTAGAGCCTGATATCAGATTTTTGTGATATGCCAACACCATAACTCTCAGGCACTCTCCAATTGAGTTATGTCAAGATCAGTCTTTCTTCCCATGCATGTTTACTTCTTAAGTATCATCCCATGTAGTCGTTGAAATTAAGCTAGATAGACTAGATCTTGAACGAACATTTAGTTAATGAATACAGGATAGCCTCCCACAAGCAAAAACAAATTGAATCATACTTTAAATTAGGTGAAGTATCCACACTACATCAATCCCCTTTATTGCCTCCTTTATTGAATACGATAACCCACTCAAGGTGTTTATCTTTTCCTAACCAAATTCATGTTGCAATCTAGTGGAAGGTCATTTCTTCATTTGTCTTCCCATGGCTCCAACTAAGTGAGTTATCTCCCTCACTTAAGCTATTAATGATCTTTAGTTCCCGGCTCATGGCTAGAGGTGGATTCATACAATTGGAGCAGTGAAGTTGACAAGCAAGGGAGCCCATATAGGGCATGCCCCTTAGGCTTATGATGAACATAAACCACATTTTCCTTCCCTACCACATGGTGACCCTCATTTCCTGCCTCGTTTCCTTCCACTACCACACATCTATGCTTTGGTTTGACACCCCATCCAAAATAGAAATTTTTTATTATTATATATATTATATATATATATATATAATATATATATATATATATATATATATATATAATATATATATATATATATATATAATATATATATATATATATTATATATATATTATTTATATTATTATATGATTAGTTTGATTATTTTTTAAGGAGAAAATAAGGAAAATAAAGCACAATCCTTAAAAATATTTTCACCAATATTCTATATATAACAAAAACTATTAACCAGTACAAACTTAATATAAAAACAATAATGATAGTAGCATATTATAAAAAGCACATGATATAAATTTGATGAAATTTTATTTTATTTTTAATTACTAATTTTTCTTTCCCTTGTTGGGCGTGAAGAAATTGGCAAGCTTGATGGCATAGGGCATTAATCTCCCTTCCACATGGGAAAAATGAAGGAGAAACATGGTGGTTATGAAGGGCTTCGTGGACTGTAGGGGAATGTTCTTGAAGTACACCAAGTTTTTATCATAGCGTTGATGGATCGTGTGCATAGTTGTTGTAATCGGAAGATGAGAATTGGGTGTTTGGATGACATAACCTACTTGGTTCATTCAGGGGGTCTCTATAGAGATCCAATCATGGGTCTCGACTAGTGGAGAGTGACTGTGGTGGCAGTCTGGCAGTATGAAATTGTGTTTCTTGTAAAAAATAACTCAATTTGCAGTATGGGACCCTAGGCCGGCTCGCGTATGGGAGTTGGCTCATTTGGGTAGTCTGGCTTGTGGCTTTGGCTTAGCTAGAAATAGGTTCACCTCAAGGTCCAAGCTTAGTGACGTTGTGGCTATAAGAGACAAGGATAAAGTCCTTCCTCGGGTAACTCTACTACTCCTTCCTTTTATAGTGTTTACAATGTATCCTAGAATTAGATTTTTTTACCAATGTGAAGGTAACTTGATGAGCAGGAGACCTCCATTTTGTTTTGATTGCAATGTAGTTTATGCATTTTGTCATCATTCAGTTTTATGGGCTTGTTTTCTCTCTAGGGAGGGTGTTTCTTTGAAGTTTGTCCTTGCTCCAGGGCTCTAGGGAGGAAGTGTTGGGTGCCATTCTTTCTTTCCAGGACCTGTTAAGGATATGCCTTTGAGTCTTTTCGTTATTTGAATACATTGGTGGTGTTTCAGAAATGTCTGGGGGCTCTGCATGGGTTGGGTGGAAAATCTATTCCCCCAGGAAGAAAACAATTGGGTTTGTCAGAACGGGTGTTGTACTCCCCTTGCTTATCTGTGTTTTGTTTATTTGGTGTTTAGTTTATTTGTTCCCATTGGTGCACATGATATGTCAACACAGGTGGGCTTGACGAGGTGTTGGCCCTCATGGCCAGCCAGGGCAATGGGCCAACCAGGTGGAAGTGTTGAATGAGGAAGAGAAGTAAGGGGTTTCCATAGAAGGCGAGGTGTCTCATGCTCAGACCCTATCTTTGGGTTGCGTGGAGCAGCCTTCATTGCTAGCTTCAATAGTTGATCAATTGAGGGATATCACGGTGAACGTGGATGCTATCTGTTAGTAGAGGTATGACAAATGAATGAGATTATTGCTTACATTAATGATATTCAATACAACAAGGGAGAAATTTTGGAGCACTTTGCTTCGATGAGACATAGTCAGTGCTGCAATAGTGAGTGGTTGGACAAGATTTAGGTGTGACTGCTGCATATATACTACCATGTTTGCAACAACCCTGGTGAAAATTCCATGTAAAAATATATAAATACCACAGATGATGGGACACGTATTTGAAGCTGAATGATGGGCAGGACATCCTAGTGGGTGTTCATTAGGTTGTTTATGGCTATGGAAATTGGCAAAGGCAATGGCTAAGGTTTTGGAAAGGCATTAAAGAGGAAAAAAGGTATTATGGCACATTTATTTATGAAAATAATAGAAATTAGGAGAAAAGGAAGGTGAAAGGTCACAGGTTGCATGTGAGGAGAAAATTGAAGGAAAATAATGGAAAATGAAGAAAATAGAGGCCTCATTAATAAAAAGGCTCCTGAGGATCAGTTGGCAGGCTTGGTCAGTGAAGATTTGATCAGTTCATTTTTGAAGCTCTCTCATTATTCTCTCTCTCTCTCTCATACTCTTAGATACTTAGATTTTTCTTGGGGCACTCTTGGAGGGTGTCGCATACTTGGAGTTTTGGAGAAAGAACGCAAACAAAGAGAAGGAAAGCGCAAGAGGGCATTGGTATCAAGAGATACATCGGGTTTTTCTTGCAGGTATCGAGTTGCATGTATGTTTTCCTCACTAGTTTTGGCATGCATGGCACATGCATGTGGTTTCTTGGCCATGATCTGTCATTGGCATGGAGGATTGTCGGGATTGATGATGGATTACCTAGCCTTGCCATTTCTTGGATAGCCATGGTGATTGTGGGTTTAATTTTAGTGCTTGTTTGGTTTGTTATCATGTTTCCTTAGCTTGGGTTGATTTATTAGTTCCTGGAAGCCTTGGTTGGACAAACGCTCTGGAAGCCCTGTAACGGCTTGGGTTGAGTTACTAGTCATGGAAGCTCTGGTTGGACAAATGCTTGAGAAGACCTATAACATCTTGGGTTGACTTACTAGTCTTGGAAGCCTTGGTTGGACAAACGCTCTGGAAGCCCTTGGTGGGTTGAGTTAGTAGTCCTGGAAGCCCTGGTTGGACAAATGCTCTGGAAGCCCGGAAAATGTTGTGGGTTGAATTACTAGTCCTGGAAGCCTTGGTTGGACAAATGCTCGGAAGCCTGAAAACAACCATGGGTTGAGTTACTAGTCCCGGGAGATGGGTTGGAACAAACACTCTAGAGCCCTGGAAGGATAGGATAGAGACCAATCTGATGTTGGTTTTGTGATGTTTGGCCGTGAGGTGGAATCACTGTTTGATGGGTTGAGGTGGATGGCCTCTTAGAAGCCCTGGATGAGTTTTGATTGATGTGTTCTATGAGATCCCACATTCATGCTTGGAATATGGCATGGGGGTGAACGGTTGAAGAGAGATATGGCTCAACCATTCTATGGTCGAGTGGAACGTGGAATTCCCATCCCAGGTTTGGATTTTGCATCATTAATGAAAGGTTATTTCTCCTTGTATCTCTATGATAATTATGATGGATTATATGTGGTTTATATGGATGTTATTTCATTGGTATTTATGTCCCTACTATGCTAGTTATGTATGTATTTTATGACAACATTTATGTATGGCTCTCATCATGTTATTACTTGTTATTAAATAATCAATCTATCTATGATCTAATGGATGAAATGGAAGCTAATGTGATAAGGAGACATTGGTTCATAGCGATTCTCAAATAAGTATGAGATCCATACACTTAACTCTGTTATTTACACCTGTAGGTTACATGTCGATGATATGTTTGAAGAAATTCCTGTCATGGCTAGTAGGGATCTAGTCAAGGTCTGGAACAAGGATTTGCTTTAGTACTTTTATTTCCCTGTTACTTTACTGATTTGAAGAGATGGAGCAGTTATGGGCAGTGTCCTGGGCTTTGAGCCTGAAAAAGTGGCTTAAATGCTAGGGTCCTTGGCACAACATTGACACTTTTGGTCCACATTCACTGGCAGGTAAGCCTATAAGAGTGAATTTAGGTTGTTGGTCACTCCCTTTCTCATAAAATGAGAGCGATTATGGCCCGAGAGACCTAAAATAGCAGTGGGACCTAGGGACACGCTGCCTGAGTGGCTGACTTGTCCTCTGAGGGTTATGTTGATGATGTTGGATGTTTGTATGGTGTGTTTCCATTGGTTCCACGTCCTTAATGTGACCTAGGAGGTTGAATCATATCATAGTGGCCTCACGTCACATGTTTAGCTTGGCTGGTTTATTGCTTGGGTAGATGTGGGAGGAGGGTGTTACAAAGTGGTATCAGAGCATGGTTACGCTCTCTTTGGGTTGTGTGTTGATCATGCTTTCATGTTAGTTTCATATGTGTTCCTTATGCATGTAGTCCATGTGCTTGTTGCATTTGCATGGTGTTGATCATGGTTGTAGTGATGTTGCCATGTGAAGGTTGAAGGTGTTGTCATGGAGTATGTCTTCATGTGCGTATGATTTATTATGCATTATTATGCACGTCAGTTATCACATATTATCAAGTGCATGGGAGGTGGTTGTTGTTGTCATGCATGAGATCATGGTGTGTGTAGTTGGTATGATCATGCATTGATGATTGGACTCTAGCTAGAATGGTGTGTATATGGTTTTGTATTCATGTGTTATATGTATATATGCAGTTGTTATGCATGTATGGTCTTGGTTATAGTTATGCATGAATATTAGGTCAAATATGCCTTGTGAAGTCGTCGTATGCAATTTAGGTCATCATGATGTTATTGGTTGTTATGATGCTAATGTGTTGGCTGAGATAGAGCAGGAGATGCAGATCATCATAATGAGGTTGCAACATTAGACTTTGGGGTAAGAGAAGATCATCATATAGGTAATGCATGTTTGGCATGTAGGTAGGTAGGTTAAGGATTGTTATATGCATTAGGTTTATGTACATGTATTTTGATGTTATGGTTACATACATGATAAATGATAATTTATTAGCATAGTCATATGCATATGTGTCAGATAGTCAAGAATGATAGTAACCTATAGTTGTATGCATTTCTATTGTTGTTTTATATTAGACAACTTGGTGATTATGTTATATGTTATGCATGAAGTATCTTATAGGTTAACTTGTTGTTTTTATATGATAATTAGCTTGATGATTAGGTTATATGTTGTTGATGAGCATGTTATATGTTAATTGATTGTTGTTATATGTTAGTTAACTTGAGAATTAGGGTTATTTCATTGAGATATTGATGTTGTAATTTGGATTGGTCATATGTGTGACGATTATGTTCATTGCATTGAAGATCTTGATGTTATATGTATTGTGTTAACCTGGTTTGACCTATGCAGATGGTTATGGTTGTGATATTCAGGTATGAGCCCACATATTTGTGATATGGTGTCGTACTAATCTATATTGATCGTACATATGTGTTTTTTATGCATGAATGACAAATTCTTATGAGCTTCTGATGTGAACATGTTAGTTAGTTACTGCTATCGATATCATGATTTAGGTTTGAGTTGATATGTTGTGAAGTTATATCGTGCTAACCTATATTGATTGTGCGGACAAGATAGCCTCCCTTGAAATACACTAAGGTATGAGTTCGCTTATGTCATATATTTGGTGCTTGATTATTTGATTATGTCATTTATTTTGTGTTCAAATGTTTGGTGTCTATTACGTCATCTGTTTGATTCATTTAACATGGTATGTTTGCAACTTGGTTGAATGTTTGATGAATTTCATAATATGAGTATGTGTTCTAATGATCTTGTTTTAAGATGATTGTACTAACACATGTCTCAAGACAGTTGATATGTACTTGTTTGTAAGTAGGTGATAGTTGTAGCATTATGGCTAATGACTATGAGTTGACTATTGGTTATGACATGATTGTTGTAAAAGTTGATTTCAAATTGATAAATATGATTATCTTGATATTTGGAACATGTGATTGACATGTGTGAGTAGTTGCAGGAAACATGCTTGGTATTAGTGTGATAAGGTAATAATTGATGTGTTCATATAACTAATAGTTGGGTGACATGACAATATATAATAAGACTTAGTTGCAGAAGGGTAAAGGTAAAAGAAAGGAATCGGGTAAGAATTGCTTTGGCTATGTTTGGAAACCATAATTCCAAACAAATGAGTGCTTTGCATACAGGAAGACTTCTTAACCTTTATTTTTTTTTACATTATGTGGATATGCACTAGATTCATGAAAATGTACTTGACAGGTATATTATCTAGTCTTTAGTTACCGGTGGATCTGTCAAAGGATTGGAGTCCCTTGAGAGATGTCGTGGATGTGTTCAGTTGCAACTTAGCAATGTGTTTGGCATAACAAGATGAGGTAACTAGTGTATTTGTTATGTTTATTTATGCACTAATAGCTATGTGTTTATGGCAATATGATGCAGGGAGTTGCATGGCAAGAGAGGTTGCCATAAAATATTGAAGAAGGCTCTGGTTGAGATTTCCTTGGGAACCATGGGGATTGAGTCGTGGTGTTTGTTGTTAGTCTTGTGCTTTTGGTCTTTTGTGAATTTTTGAGCTTGATTCGTGGTTTTGTTTATGTCTGGTGCAAGGCCTTGCCACTATTGTGGTGTCATATTGTTATTGGATTTCATGGTTTTCTTCTTAGTTCTTTCTTGTCCTACCTTTTATGTTTTGAGTCTTGGGAATTGTTGGGAAAGAGGAAAGTTGACAGAGCTCAGGAGAGTTGAGTGGTACCTATAAGGTAATGCAAGATTCAGATGAAGCTTTGTGCATGAGTAAGCATAGCAGAGGGTAAGACTATGACAACCAGTTGGACTGGTTGGGTCCATTCGTGTAAATGGACGATGGCAGGGTAGGGAGGAGAAAGGTAACTAGAAAATGTAAAGTAAATGGACCTGAGATGTTGGATAGCTTGACTAAGTTGGGAAAGGTAGTTCTCAATGTTGTGCATGAATAAAGGAAGTTCTCTTAACCTTGACCTTAATATATTGTATTTATGTTGTGATCATGATTTCTTTATGCTAATGATTATATGCATATATGTATGTATGTACATTGTTATCTGACAGGGTCATCAAGGATCATGATTGTTTTATGCTAATGTTTATGTATATGTATGTATGTGTCTATGTATTTATGTCACTATCTGACAGGGTCATCAGGAATCATTCTTGTGGAGGAATGATTGCTTATGCAGGCAAATGACATGAAGAGGTTCCTAGCCTTACGAGGAATTAATTGGGAAGAGTAGTCATGACAAATATATGAGGTCAGTATCATGTGGTTATGAGTTGATATTATATGATTATATTATGGCTATGTTATGGACAGGTTATACCGAGGGATACATCAACAAAGTGAAAGCAGTGTGGCCTATGGCATGTTAGGACGAGCATGGATAAGACACTGGAAGCCAGGTTGCTTGGTAAAGATTCAATGTGGTTTTGGATATGTTGTATGCTTGTTATGTATATGCTGTACTTGTTTCACTTGTGATGTTGTGTGCATGCGATATGGTGTATATTTAGTGTTTGTACATGTTGATTATGTAATGTTATGTACATGGTGTAGTACAGATAGTGTTGCATGAATGTTCCATATTCAGTGTTGGATTTTGATGGTGCTATGTACATGTTGGATATGCAGTGTTGTGTATAGATGATGCTATGTACATGTTGGAAATTCATTGCTATGTACAAGTGGTGTTGCGTGCATATTGTACATGTGGTGCTATGTACATATGGTGTGGTGTGCATGGTTTTACAAGTGGTGTTGTGTGCATGTGGTGTTGTGTACATGTTGTACAAGTAGTGATGTGTGCAGGTGATGTTGTGTACATGTCTTGCATGTGGTGTTGTGTACATGTGGTGTCGCGTACATGTTGTGCGTGTGGTACTGTGTACATGTAGTATTCTGTACACGTTGTACAATTGTGTAGTGTACATGTGGCATTGTGTACACATTATGCAGGTGGCATCATGTACATATGATGATGTACACACGTTGTGCAGGTGGTGCAGTGTATAGGTGGTACTGTGTATATGTTGTATATATGGTACTGGTGTATGTGTGGTATTGTTTGCATGTCATACATGTTGTTTTGCAAGCATTCGTACTGTATATGTGTATTGTGTAGTCGTGGTATCATGACATGTGTATTCAGTGTGTTGTACTCTGTGCGGGTTCATGCATTATGTGGCATTGTATGTCAGGTGTGAATGCATGTATTTCACGGTATCATATGCTATGTGTGATTGTATGTGTGTGATGTACACTATGCGTATGTGAACCCCAAGGAGGAGAAGGCATTGGGTGTTTGATGAGTGTGGCAACCGATTTGGTGTGTGTACAGAAAGAACAACGACAGATGTAAGGATCAATGAAGGATAAGTATCGATATTGTATTTCATTTTTACTATACATGTGATCTATGGTTTTGGTTTATGATGTTACACATGATGTATGATTTTGATGGTTATGTTTTGAGCTAACTTGATGTGATATTTTTGTACATGTTGATTTGGTCAAAAATGCTAGTTTGACTTGTTGTGACAGGAAGTGAACAAGATTGAAAATGTACCTTATTGATGAGCAACCAATGAGGTATGATTTGAATTTATTTAAATTTATTTTGAATCTAATGGAAGTTATGTGATTGGAACAAGAATCCGTGAACATCCTTCATTGAGTTGTTGAAATTGACTACAAGAATTAGCAGTGTCAGCAAAAGGAATTGGAAAATGCAGCAATATGTTGGTAAAGAATTTTAGGAGTAGGGCCATTGTGGGACACTAGTACCCAATAGTGTCCATTGATTTCCCTGAGCATGCTATGCCCGGTATGATGGTTTTGAGGCAAGTATATGCCTTGGTTTTTGTATCTTCAGACGTGAAGAATCCTTGCCAAGGGATGGACTGCCTGGAATGGTAGTGTCAGCGGAACTTGGAAGGTGAGTGATTGCACAAAAGGGTTGACTGGATTGCCCAAGGGACTATGTAGCAGAGAAGGGAAGGACAGGGATGGATTTTTTCTCATGAGCATTTCCAGATGGAATCATATGCACATTGGGAGTGCACCTTGGAACAATGAGCCGGTAACTGTTCACTAAGGGGACAAGTGGCACTAGACATTGGATGCAGCTTTGACTTTGACAGTGCATTCTGGACTTCCTGGGAAGGAGGTGAATCCTGGTATTACTTGAGGGTGGAGATGTAAGCCTCTGTATTCCCTTGTTGCGAATACAGGCATCATATCTTTTATTTGTTGGTTGAGCAAATGTGTATATGCGTATATTGTTGTAAATATTGTATTGAGACAGGTTTATAAAGTTCCACAGACAGTATGGTTATTTGCTAGTTGAAGAAAATGTGTGTATGTGTATATGTGGTTATTGTAAATAATGTAATGAGTTGTGTTATAAAGCTCCACTATGCGGTATGTTGTCATGTTGTCATGATGTTTTGTTTTAGCAGATGGTCATTGTAAATAATGCAACGAGCTATGTTATAAAGCTCCATGGGCAATATGTTTTGTTTTCAGCGGTCTTTTTGGTTATAGGTGTCATTGAACATCGCAGACGATGTTCCCCCAAGGGGGAGGGTTCTGTAACAACCCTGGTGAAAATTCCATGTAAAAATATATAAATACCACAGATGATGGGACACGTATTCCAAGCTGAATGGTGGGCAAGACATCCTAGTGGGTGTTCATTTGGTTATTTATGGCTAAGGAAATTGGCAAAGGAAATGGATAAGGTTTTGGAAAGGCATTAAAGAGGCAAAAAAGGTATTTTGGCACATTTATTTATGAAAATAATGGAAATTAGGAGAAAAGGAAGGTGAAAGGTCACAGGTTGCATGTGAGGAGTAAATTGAAGGAAAATAATGGAAAATGAAGAAAATATAGGCCTCATTGATAAAAAGACTTCTAAGGATCAATTGGCAAGCTTGGTCAGTGAAGACTTGATCAATTCAATTTGGAGTTCTCTCATTATTCTCTCTCTCTCTCATACTCTTGGATACTTAGAGTTTTCTTGGAGCACCCTTGGATGGTGTGGCATACTTGGATTTTTGGAGCAAGACGGCAAAGGAAGAGTAGGAAATCGCAAGAGGGAATTGGTATCAGCAACTACAACAGGTTTTTCTTGTAGGTATCGAGTTGCATGTATGTTTTCTTCACTAGTTTTGGCATGCATGACACATGCATGTGGTTTCTTGGCCATGGTCTGTCATTGGCATGGAGGATGGTCAGGATTGAAAGTGGATTGCCTAGCCTTCCCATTTCCTAGATAGCTATGGTGATTGTCGGTTTACTTTCAGTGCTTGTTTTGGTTGGTTCTCATGTTTCCTTAGCTTGGGTTGAGTTATTAGTTCCTGGAAGCCTTGGTTGGACAAACACTCTAGAAGCCCTGTAACGGCTTGGGTTGAGTTACTAGTCCTGGAAGTGTTGGTTGGAAAAATGCTCTGGAAGCCCTGTAACAGCTTGGGTCGAGTTACTAGTCCTTGAAGCCTTGGTTGGAAAAACACTACGGAAGCCCTTTGTGGGTTGAGTTACAAGTCCTCGCAGCCCTGGCTGGAAAAACGCTCTATAAGCTCGGAAATGCTGTGGGTTGAGTTACTAGTCCTAGAAGCCTTGGTTGGACGAATGCTCAGGAGCCCGGCAATAGCTGTGGGTTAAGTTACTAGTCCTAGGAGTCAGGTTGGAACAAACACTATAGATCCCTGGAAGGTTGGAATAGAGACCGATCTGATGTTGGTTTTGTGATGTCCGACCATGAGGTGGAATCATTATTTGATGGGTTGAGGTGGATGGCCTCTAGAAGCATTGGATGAGTTTTGATTGATTTGTTCTATGAGATCCCACATTCATTCTTGTAATATGGCACGGGGGTGAATGGCTAAAGAGAGATATGGCTCAGCCATTCTATGGTCAGGTGGAACGTGGAAGTCCCATCATGGGTTTGGATTTTGCATCATTAATGAAAGGTTATTCCTCCTTGTATCTATATGAAAATTATGATCGATTATATGTGGTTTATATGGCTATGATTTCATTGATATTTCTATCCCTACTATGCTAGTTATGTATGTATTTTATGACAACAGTTATGTATGGCTTTCGTCATGTTATTACTTGTTATTGAATTACAATGTATCTATGACCTAATGGATGAAATGGAAGCTAATGTGATAACGAAACAATGGTTCATATCTATTCTCAGATAAGTATGAGATCCCTACACTTAACTCTGTTATTTACACCTGTAGGTTACATGTCGATGATATGTTTGAAAAAGTGCCCATCATGGCTAGTAGGGATCTAGTCAAGGTCTGGAATAATTATTTGCTTTAGTACTTTCATTTCCCTGTTACTTTACTGATTTGAAGAGATGGATCAGTTCTGGGTAGTTTCCTGGGCTTTGAGCCTAAAAAAGTGGCTTAAATCCTGGGATCGTTGGCACAACAATGACACTTTTGATCTGCAGTCGCTGGTAGGTAGGGCTATAAGAGAAACTTTAGGTTGTTGGTCGCTCCCTTTCCCATAGCATGAGAGTGACTATGGCCCAAGAGACCTAAAAAAACAATGGGACGTAGGGATATGCTATCTAAGTGGTTGACTTGTCCTCTGAGGGTTCTATTGATGATGTTGGATGTTTGTATGGTGTGTTTTCATCGGTTCTGTTAGAGTAAGTCTTGTCAGTCCTCCATCAGAGATCAAAAGTCTTTTTGCATCTCATTTTTAGGTGTTTCGTTCCATTCACTCAGCTGCATTCCACTAGGGGCATGCCATAATCTAATGGAAGGACCTGGTCACTCCTTTATCCCCTTACCCCTCATGTATTGCACCTGCTGGCTTAGGTCTTTTCATCAATGTTTATTAAATTCCATGACAGTCAATGTTTGATATTTTAATGGACAAGAGTCATTTCAGTCATTAGGTCTAGGGTTTGCAAATTGTTGTTCTCAAATAATACTTGCAGGCCAGAGGAAGGCTCAATAATTTACTCAAATGATGTTTCTAAGCAAGAAAAGATGAATTTTGGAAAACCGAGAGAGGTTTTTGTCCAAAATAGGCCCAGGAAGAAAAATGTCCTTCACTTTTTACACAGGTGTCATGGTTTTAGAGAAATGTCAAAAATACAATTGTCTCGGGAGAATTGATGCACCTCTCAAGTGACCTTGGGAGATTTGATTCTTAATAGCTAAAATGGGCACCAAATTCATCAATTCTACTTGGGTTGGAAAGTAGACTCAAAGACCTTTCCAACAAGCTATTTTGCGCCCAATTTGGACACTAGGAAGGCCTCCAACAGTCCCCCGCCAAAAAGCGCTACGTACAGGCTCTATGCGCTGCGCCACTGGCGCGACGCTTATGATAGGGAGCTCCAAATGGAAAAACATTTATATTTTTGGATTCATCATGAAAAATCATGATTTTTGGTGTATGGCCAAGAAGTTTGGACAAGTTTTGAGTCCTCAGGAGGTAAAAAACACTCACCAAATGACCTTTCTGCCCCTATTTTGACACACTGGAAGCAGTCTTGGGAGATTGAGGTTTTGGAGAGGCAAATGGGCACCACATTTAGAAATTCCACTTGGGTTAGAAAGTAGACTCAAATACCTTTCCAAAAATCCATTCTGTGCCCAATTTGGACACCGAGAAGGCCTCCAAAAGTCCCCCGTAAAAAAGTGTTATGCACAAGCTCTATGCATCGCGCCACTGGCGCGGCGCTTATGATAAGGAGCTCCAAATCATGAAAGGTTTACATTTTTGGATTCAGCATGAAAAATCATGAATGATGGTGCATGGCTGAGAAATTTGGGCAAGTTTTTAGTCCCCGTACCTCTCTATCTGTCGTTTGGGTGAAAAATGCAACGCTGGCAAACGGTTGGCTCTTCGACTTCAGTTCATTAATGATGATTGAATGACTCCCTATCTTCAACGATTTTCTTTCCCACCTCTGAGGTTATTTATGGTATTGAAAATAATTTGTAAAGGGTGGGAATTTCTGGGAGCAGTGTGGAGGAAAAACCCAACACTTGCATTGTACAACTTTGGCAGAGATTTTAATAAAATGATATAGCTTTGATTCAGGAGACTCATGTGGTGTGAGTTTAGCAATTTGTTTCTTCTTTCAGTTTCATATGTAACTTGTAATGTTTTGCAGTTCATTCATATTTCATTTCCAATTGAATGCTTTTTAAGTATGAGAGGTAGAATCCAGTTAGTTGCTCTACCCTGGGAAAGCATTCATGTTCTATGTTCCTATTTTTTCTGAAAAGGATTCATCACCTATGCCCTTTTCAGCTTCTCATACAGTCTTTCCACTCCATATTATTCAAATTTCATTGCTAAACTTACTTCCTATCATGCCTCAAGAAACAATCTATGTCTTTGATTTAATTTCTCAGCTCATGCTATCCTTTGTCCCCATACAGCCCAGAAAACTCAGTCATTCATCAAAATACCTCTTTCATATCTGTTTACTAGCCTAAAATCAGTTTCCTATTTCGGTCATCTCCTGCCCCATTGATTTTCTCTCACTGAGCGTGACCCGGAGAGAGCCCTCTCCTGTTCTGGTAGGGCTAGCTACCAGACTGAGCGTGGTTTATGGTTACCCTGAATTTTTCCTTCCTTCAGCCCAAGGCAGATTTAGGTGCTAACATAGTGGCGAATCCACTGGGGAAGAAAATGGTTTGCTTGAAGATTGTTTTTCCCCAGTACATATCTCAAGTTCAGAGCTTATTATTGATGGTGAACAACGATCAGACATAAGAAGGCTGAAATCATTCACCTGGTGACTCTATTCACTGAAGAATCCAGCAATAAATCCTTCATGGTGACTCCACTTCTAAGAGATCAGTAGCTTTGAGATTTTCAAAATGGAGCGGGTTGCAAGAAGATACACTCCCATGAGCCGAGATCACATCCCAGGTTTTCCAAATAAAATTCTGAAGGTAGATTGGTCAAGGAATTTGCCTACGTTTAAAGATGATGGTAAGAAGGACGCTGCTTTACATCTAGTTTGATTTCACATGCATATTCGCAAGTTGAAGGTTGATTTTCCTGAAGATTGCTTAATGAAGATATTCCTGGCCACTCTAGAAGGTGAACCCCAATCTTGGTATGAAAGTTTGCCGCCTGCTTGTATTTACTGTTTAAAGGATTTTCATGCCATGTTCTTTGAGAAGTATGAAGACTCTTATCCAACATTAAATTTAGTTCATGACTGTTGCAAATACGCTGATGGTTTTATTGAAAGCCTTGAAAAATATTATGAAGATGATAATTTCATGGATGAAGAGATCATGGAAGCCCTGTATGAAAATCCATTTCAGCAGCATCAAGATGATCATGAAAATATGCAGTAGTATCAAGATTTTAGTACGGTGGAAGATGAAGGAATTTTTCATCTTGACGGTCAACAGAAATTACATGAAATGGATCAGCAGTATGAGGAAAATTTGTACACTCCACTTGAAATTAATGAAGACAATCACTGTTTGAGCAAGAGAAAACAAAAAGTATTATCTCCTATGTCTGAAAATGAAATAGATCAACTCTTGAACAATCATGTTCCAACTCAAGTTAACACAAATCTGCAGTGTGCACACGGTCAAGAAGGTGATGGTGGAAATTTTTCCTCTTTTGAAAAGGATGACAATTCTGTGGGCAACTTTATAGATCAGCGGGCTAAAGATTTCCATATGGCTGGAAATGATGAAAGAAGAAGTTTCGTTTTAGATTTGGTGGAAATAAAAGATGATATGCAAAAAAATGGTGTTCCAATCTCAGATAATGGGGATGATAAATGAGATCAAGAGACAGATGGTGAGGAGGAAAAAGAGAGTTGCATGGTTCAGGCTGCCCAAATGGAGAAAACAGAGTTATAGACCTAACTGACCTTATCTCACCAGAACTAGATCTTCATGAGGAGGTAGCTCATTCCCTCTATGAATAGTAAGATGAGATCTTTATCCAAGTAAGTGAAAAAGCTCTGGGTGAATTTATGGTAGATGATATAAATGATTGTGTTGGGTTTCAAGAATCATTTGAGGTTTCTTTTCTCATGATTGATGAATGCAAAGACAATCTGGCTGTCATATCATATGAAGATGACCTACAATATATTTAGACTTCAGCAGACCAGACCATTCAGGATTCCCTTTCAGACTCTTCCTCATATGTCTCATGTTTTGAAATGTTCTTTGAAGAGGAAATCTGCTCACCTATTTGTTTAGAATTTTTTGAAGACCAGGAGAATGCTCTTATTTATGAAGAAAGACCAGAATCAAGAGAAAAAGATACCTTGTTTTTTCAGCAGGAGGAAAGACTTCATGTTTTTCATGATCTAATGGAAAATCTGTTGCAGTCAGCAGTGAAGGTGATTATTGCAGTATTCAGTGATGAAGGAGATCATGGTCAACTATGTTTTTGGATGCCCAGTTACCAGTATCTCTTGTTGACCAGAAGATCTGATCAGGAGAATCAATCAAGGAGGCATCTACTTGATTGGTTACATTGGAAGACACATTACACCTAATTGTACATACTGCATTAGCACGCAGGTGGCTGCCATCATGATTTGAAACCCTCAAATCTTGATGGACTGCTGCCATTGAATAAGTTTTGTCAGTTCTTGTTTTAGTTAAGTCAGTCCTGAGTCATTTCCTTTTGCGTTGAGTCAGTTTTTTCAGTCATGTTGGTTTCATAATTAAGTAGGTTTAAGTCAAGTTTCAGTCAATAAATGTGTCGAAGTCTTGTGTTGTTTATCGAAATAATGACTCCATAGCCCAATGGACGAAGGCACTATCTAGCTCTTCCAGAGATCTGTTGTTCTTGGTACCTCCAAGGAGCTACCATCCCCCATTAGAGCCAATGTTAGAGTCGGTCTTGTCAGTCCTCCATCAGAGATCAAAAGTCTTTTTGCATCTCATTTTTAGGTGTCTCGCTCCATTCACTCAGCTGCATTCCGCTAGGGGCATGCCATAATCTGACGGAAGGACCTGGTCACTCATTTATCCCCTTACCCCTCATGTATTGCACCTGTTGGCTTAGGTCTTTTCATCAATGTTTATTAAAGTCCACGACAGTCAATGTTTGATCTTTTAATCGAAAAGAGCCATTTCAGTCATTAGGTCTAGGGTTTGCAAATTGTTGTTCTCAAATAATACTTGCAGGCCAGAGGAAGGCTCAATAATTCACTCAAATGATGTTTCTGAGCAAGAAAAGATGAATTTTGGAAAATCGAGAGAGTTTTTTGTCCACAATAGGCCAAGGAAGAAAAATATCCTTCCCTTTTTACACAGGTGTCATGGTTTTAGAGAAATGTCAAAAATACAATTGCCTCGGGAGAATTGATGCACCTCTAAAGTGACCTTGGGAGATCTGACTTTTGACAGGGAAAATAGGAACCAAATTTAGAAATTCCACTTGAGTTGGAAATTAGACTCAAATATCTTTCCAAAGAGCTATTCTGCGTCCAATGTGGACACCGGGAAGGCCTCCACAAGTCACCCGCAAAAAAGCGCTACGCACAGGCTCTATGCGCCGCGCCACTGGCGCGACGCTTATGATAGGGAGCTCCAAATGGAAAAAAAATTATTTTTTTAGATTCAACATGAAAAATCATGACTTATGGTATATGGCCAAGAAGTTTGGACAAGTTTTGAGTCCTCAGGAGGTCAAAAACACTCACCAAATGACCTTTCTGCCCCTATTTTGACACACAAGAAGTAGTCTTGGGAGATTGAGGTTTTGGAGAGGAATATGGGCAGCAAATTTAGAAATTCAACTTGGTTTCGAAAGTAGACTCAAAGAGCTTTCCACCACACTATTCTGCGCCCAATTTGGACACCAGGAAGGCCTCCAAAAGTCCCCCGCAAAAAAGCGCTATGCACAGGCTCTATGCGTCGCGCCACTGGCGCGGCACTTATGATAGGGAGTTCCAAATAATGAAAGGTTTACATTTTTGGATTTAGCATGAAAAATCATGAATGATGGTGCATGGCTGAGAAATTTGGACAAGCTTTGAGTCCCCGGACATCTCCATTTGTCGTTTGGGTGAAAAATGCAATGCTGGCAAACTGTTGGCTCCTCGACTTCAGTTCATTAATGATGATTGAACGAATCCCTATCTTCAGCGATTTTCTTTCCCACCTCTAAGGTTATTTATGGTATTGAAAATCATTTGTAAAGGGTGGGAATTTCTGGGAGCAGTGTGGAGGAAAAACCCATCACTTGCATTGTACAGCTTTGGCAGAGATTTTAATGAAATGATATAGCTCTGATTTAGGAGACTCATGTGGTGTGAGTTTAGCAATTTGTTTCTTCTTTATGTTTCATATGTAACTTGTAATGTTTTGCAGTTCATTCATATTTCATTTCCAGTTGAATGCTTTTTAAGTATGAGAGGAAAAATCCAGTTAGTTGCTCTGCCTTGGGAAAGCATTCATGTTCTGTGTTCCTATTCTGTTTGAAAAGGATTCATCACCTATGCCCTTTTCAGCTTCTCATACAGTCTTTCCACTTCATATTATTCAAATTTCATTGCTAAACTTACTTCCTATCATGCCTCAAGAAACAATCTGTGTCTTTGATTTAATTTCTCAGCTCATGCTATCCTTTGTCCCCATACAGCCCAGAAAACTCAGTCATTCATCAAAATACCTCTTTCATATCTGTTTACTAGCCTAAAATCAGTTTCCTATTTCGGTCATCTCCTACCCCATTCATTTTCTCTCACTGAGCGTGACCCAGAGAGAGCCCTCTCCTGTTCTGGTAGGGCTAGCTACTAGACTGAGCGTGGTTTGTGGTTACCTTGAATTTTGCCTTCCTTCAGCCCAAGGCAGATTTAGGTGCTAACATAGTGGCAACTCCACTAGGGAAGAAAATGGTTTGCTTGAAGATTGTTTTGCTCCAGTACATATCTCAAGTTCAGAGCTGATTGTCGATGGTGAACATCGATCAGACATAAGAAGGCTGAAATCATTCACCTGACGACTCCATTCACTGAAGAATCCAGCAATAAATCCTTCATGGTGACTCCACTTCTGAGAGATCAGTAGCTTTGAGATTTTCAAAATGGAGCAGGTTGCAAGAAGATACGCTCCCATGAGCCGAGATCACATCCCAAGTTTTCCAAATAAAATTCCGAAGGTAGATTGGTCAAGGAATCTGCCTACGTTTAAAGATGATGGTAAGAAGGACGCTGCTTTACATCTAGTTCAATTTCACATGCATATTCGCAAGTTGAAGGTTGATTTTCCTTAAGATTGCTTAATGAAGATATTCCTGGCCACTCTAGAAGGTGAACCCCAATCTTGGTATGAAAGTTTTCCACCTGCTTGTATGTACTGTTTAAAAGATTTTCATGCCATGTTCTTTGAGAAGTATGAAGACTCTTATCTAGCATTAAATTTAGTTCATGACTATTGCAAATACGCTGATGGTTTTATTGAAAGCCTTGAAAAATATTATGAAGATGATAATTTCATGGATGAAGAGATCATGGAAGCCCTGTATGAAAATCCATTTCAGTAGCATAAAGATGATCATGAAAATCTGCAGCAGTATCAAGATTTTAGTACGGTGGAAGATGAAGGAATTTTGCATCTTGACGGTCAACAGGAATTACATGAAATGGATCAGCAGTATGAGGAAAACTTGTACACTCCTTCACTTGAAATTAATGAAGACAATCACTGTTTGAGCAAGAGAAAACAAAAAGTATTATCTCCTCTGTCTGAAAATGAAATAGATCAACTCTTGAACAGTCATGTTCCAACTCAAGTTAACACAGATCTGCAGTGTGCACACGTTCAAGAAGGTGATGGTGGAAATTTTTCCTCTTTTGAAAAGGATGACAGTCCTGTGGGCAGCCTTATAGATCAGCAGGCTGAAGATTTCCATATGGCTGGAAATGATGAAAGAAGAAGTTTTGTTTCAGATCTGTTGGAAATAAAAGATGATATGCAAAAAAATGGTGTTCCAATCTCAGATAATGGGGATGATAAATGAGATCAAGAGACAGATGGTGAGGAGGAAAAAGAGAGTTGCATGGTTGAGGCTGCCTCAAATGGAGAAAACAGAGTTACAGACCTAACTGACCTTATCTCACCAGAACTAGATCTTCATGAGGAGGTAGCTCATTCCATCTATGAACAGCAAGATGAGATCTTTATTCAAGTAAGTGAAAAAGATCTGGGTGAATTTATGGTAGATGATATAAATGATTGTGTTGGGTTTCAAGAATCATTTGAGGTTTCTTTTCTCATGATTGATGAATGCAAAGACAATCTGGCTGTCATATTATATGAAGATGACCTACAATATATTCAGACTTCAACAGACCAGACCATTCAGGATTCCCTTTCAGACTCTTCCTCATATGTCTCATGTTTTGAAATGTTCTTTGAAGAGGAAATCTGCTCACCTATTTGTTCAGAATTTTTTGAAGACCAGGAGCATACTCTTATTTATGAAGAAATACCAGAATCAAGAGAAAAAGATACCTTATTTTTTCAGTAGGAGGAAAGACTTCATGTTTTTCATGATCCATTGGCAAATCTGTTGCAGTCAGCAGTGAAGGTGATTATTGCAGTATTCAGTGATGAAGGAGATCATGGTCAACTGTGTTTTTGGATGCCCAGTTACCAATATCTGTTGTTGACCAGAAGATATGATCAGGAGAATCAATCAAGGAGGCATCTACTTGATTGGTTACATTGGAAGACACATTACACCTAATTGTACATATTGCATTATCACGCAGGTGGCTGCCATCATGATTTGAAACCCTCGAATCTTGATGGACTGCTGCCATTGAATAAGTTTTTTCAGTTCTTGTTTTAGTTAAGTCAGTCATGAGTCATTTCCTTTTGCATTGAGTCAGTTTTTTTAGTCATGTTGGTTTCATAATTAAGTAGGTTTAAGTCAAGTTTCAGTCAATAAATGCGTCGAAGTCTTCTGTTGTTTGTCGAAATAATGACTCCATAGCCCAATGGACGAAGCCACTGTCTAGCTCTTCCAAAGATCTATTGTTCTTGGCACCTCCAAGGAGCTACCATCCCCCATTGGAGCCAATGTTAGAGTCTGTCTTGTCAGTCATCCATCAGAGATCAAAAGTCTTTTTTCATCTCATTTTAGGTGTCTCGCTCCATTCACTCAGCTGCATTCCGCTAGGGGCATGCCATAATCTGACGGAAGGACCTAGTCACTCATTTATCCCCTTACCCCTCATGTCTTTCACCTGCTGGCTTAGGTCTTTTCATAAATGTTTATTAAATTCCATGACAGTCAATGTTTTATCTTTTAATGGACAAGAATCATTTCAATCATTAGGTCTATGGTTTGCAAATTGTTGTTCTCAAATAATACTTGCAGGCCAGAGGAAAGCTCAATAATTTACTCAAATGATGTTTCTGAGCAAGAACAGATGAATTTTGGAAAACAGAGAGATTTTTTTGTCCAAAATAGGCCAAGGAAGAAAAACCTCCTTCACTTTTTACACAGGTGTCATGGTTTTAGAGAAATGTCAAAAATACAATTGCCTCGGGAGAATTGATGCACCTCTAAAGTGACCTTGGGAGCTTTGATTTTTGACAGGAAAATGGGCACTAAATTCCTAAATTCAACTTGGGTTGGCAATTATACTCAAATACCTTTCCAACGAGCTATTCTGTGCCCAATTTGGACACCGGGAAGGCCTCCACAAGTCCCCCGCAAAAAAAGCGCTACGCACAGGCTCTATGCGCCGCGCCACTGACGCGACGCTTATGATAGGGAGCTCCAAATGGAAAAAAAATTCTATTTTTGGATTAAGCATGAAAAATCATGACTACTGGTGTATGGCCAAGAAGTTTGGACAAGTTTTGAGTCTTCAGGAGGTCAAAAACACTCACCAAATGACCTTTCTGCCCCTATTTTGACACACAGGAAGTAGTCTTGGGAGATTGAGGTTTTGGAGAGGAAAATTGGCACCAAATTTATAAATTACACTTGGGTTGGAAATTATGCTCCAATACCTTTCCAACGAGCTATTCTGCGCCCAATTTGGACACCGGGAAGGCCTCCAAAAGTCCCCCGCAAAAAAGTGCTACACACAGGCTAGTGGCGCGACGCTTATGATAGGGAGCTCCAAATCATGAAAGGTTTAAATTTTTGGATTCAGCATGAAAAATCATGAATGATGGTGCATGGCCAAGAAATTTGGACAAGTTTTGAGTCCCTGGACCTCTCCATCTATCGTTTGGGTGAAAAATGCAACGCTGGCAAATGGTTGGATCTTCGACTTCAGTTCATTAATGATGATTGAACAACTCCCTATCTTCAACGATTTTCTTTCCCACCTCTGAGGTTATTTATGGTATTGAAAATCATTTGTAAAGGGTGGGAATTTTTGGGAGCAGTGTGGAGGAAAAACCCAACACTTGCATTATACAGCTTTGGTAGAGATTTTAATAAAATGATATAGCTCTGATTTAGGAGACTCATGTGGTGTGAGTTTAGCAATTTGTTTCTTCTTTCTGTTTCATATGTAACTTGTAATGTTTTGTAGTTCATTCATATTTCATTTCCAGTTGAATGCTTTTTAAGTATGAGAGGCAAAATCCAGTTAATTGCTTTTCCTTGGGAAAGCATTCATGTTCTGTGTTCCTCTTCTGTCTGAAAAGGATTCATCACCTATGCCCTTTTCAGCTTCTCATACAGTCTTTCCACTCCATATTATTCAAATTTCATTGCTAAACTTACTGCATATCATGCCTCAAGAAGCAATCTGTGTCTTTGATTTAATTTCTTAGCTCATGCTATCCTTTGTCCCCATACAACCCAGAAAACTCAGTCATTCATCAAAATACCTCTTTCATATCTGTTTACTAGCCTAAAATCAGTTTCCTATTTCGGTCATCTCCAGCCCCATTGGTTTTCTCTCACTGAGCGTGACCCGGAGAGATCCCTCTCCTATTCTGGTAGGGCTAGCTACCTGACTGAGCGTGGTTTGTGGTTACCCGGAATTTTGCCTTCCTTCAGCCCAAGGCAATTTTAGGTGCTAAAAGGTTCCACTTCCTTAATGTGACTTAGGAGGTCGAATCATATCATAGTGGCCTCTCCTCGCATGTTTACCCTGGTTGGCTAGTTGCTTGGGTAGATGTGGGAGGATGGTGTTACAATGTTCATGAAGGGCATGGCCCTCCTATGGTCCCAGGTGGTGCTTGGGGCCCAATCCTCCCCCTTTATATGAAATTTGATGGTTGTCTTTTGGTTTTGTTTGTGTTTTAGGTTATATGGCTATGTTTCTTTTGGGACTCGTGTAAAAATAGGAAACATATTCTTTGTTTTGGTTTGGCTCTCCTGGGTAACAAATCTAGTTGGAGTGAATCTAAGAGAGGAGAAGGCATCTGAAATGTATGGTATATCCCTTTGATGAATTAATGAAAGTTTTTTTATTGATAAAAAACAATAGCAATTTTTCTTTTATTTTATTCATTATTAATAATTTTATAATTTGACTCCTTAAAAAATGGGTTATTTGTTTTTGGAAAATTGATGTAAAGGGTTTTGAACACATGATGATCTAGGGTTTTTCCATATGTTCTTTATAGGTAAGTTATGGATATGAGCCCTTGTCCACTCAAATCCTAGTTAGCTCCATAATGGTGGAGGTGGTGTTGTGCCTTGTTGACTACTTGGGGGATTCCATTTCATAGAATGAATTTTTTGTTCAACATCTGGGGCTATCTATTTAAGAGTTGATTAACGGTGTTTTTTCTGAAATTTGAGGTAGAAGAGACTAATTCTACTTGAATATCATCTAAGGTGCATTATTTAGTATAGGTTTCAAATCCAATCCTATGTAACTCCCTTGGGCTCCCCCCTAGTTGAGGTAAATCTCTCAAAATTGGAAAGGATGCCCTATTTACTATCTATTAGGAGGACTTTAGGTGAATTAACCACCTCTCTTTGCAATTCGATGTTGAGTTACCTCCTTCTTGGATGAACATCATAGTTTTGGAGTCTTATTATAGCTTGGGTAACAAGTTTCTCCCTTACTGTTACATTGGTACTCTTTCACGGAAAACCTCTAGTGTTCCTTCAAGATTCATTGGTGAGAGTTTATGCTTGCAGGCATTAGAATGTGGTGCATGAATACCTAAGTCGATGATAAAGGGTAAAAAATCAGGAAAAAAAATTAAAAAACAAAACAAAACAAAAAACCTCAAGTCGAAGGGAGGGATATCAGTATGGAAAATATCATGGACCTTGGTGGTTTCTCTTTAGTTGGAAAATTTATGGGATGTTGTGTGTCTATGGCATCGCCGTGATTTTAGATCAAAGTAAACTAGGTGACCCTCTTGGGCTATGGTCTAGGATTTCATATCCTGGTAAGAGGTTGGCTTGGTTTTTGTCTTTAAGGATAAAAACGATGTAGAGGTTATCCTAAAAGGTCTATGTTATAGGATTAAACCTTCTTAAGTTTGAAACCATGGTTCCCTCTTTTTGACCCATGGGATTCAGTAATGGATAAGATAGGCATATGGGTCAAACTAATAGGGTTACCTCCAAAGTGGTGGTCAATTGTTAAACTTCTAGCAATTTGAAACAAGTTAGGGAGAACCATTATTTTCGATGGAACATTTTTTTCATATCCTCAATGTTCAGTCACTCATGTTTTAGAGAAAATGGATATTAGGGGCGGTCTCTTCGAATCTATTGAATTGGTATGGGGATCCCATAAATTTACATAGATTCTCAATTATATTAAGGTGCCTTTCCCATATATAATACGTTAGTGTTTTGGTCATGAAATAGTGAAATATGATGTCCTCGTGACCAAAGTTAGGTCCTAGGTTCTAAAACATTCAAAGGTGTCCCCTTCCAAGGCTGAAATGGTAAAGATGGAAAACCATCTAATCCTGATTGCTTAACTCATTGATATTACATTGTCAATGGCGCCTCTAAAAAATTATTTTGGGTAAAGTTAGTATGTGAGGACCCTTTCATTTATTTAATCAAGGAAGGCTAAATTCACTTGATTATTCTGGTATATTTCAAGGTGTAGGTTCCATCACCCTCTCAACTTGACCAAAGGCATTTCTTCGATAGGGAGACATCAACAGTTTACAATGCTATGTCTCTTCTACCCCTTGATGACATTGTTGTGGACATGATTTCATCCATGGATTTTATTGGAGATGTTTCCAGAGTTTTTTCTTCTTTTGGTCATCATGGGGAGTTTTAACACCCTTTTGTGCCCATCTATTTTCATGTTCCTTATGTTGTGGGTGGTGGGGGTTGATGATTATCATACAATTTCTCCCATGGGGGGGCCTTTTTTATGGTGTCCCTTAAAATTCAAATTTGGAAGGATCATTGTCTATTAGATTGGACCTATGTGATGGTGTACATTATGATTTTAGACCTCAGAAACCCCAAAAGGACAACTCGATGTTAGTTGGGATTGATAATGATATGGGAAGGAGTTTCTCACATGGGGGGTCCAATAGAAAATAAAAATTGATACATGCATAGGAGAAATCCTGAAGGGGAGCTCACCATGTTCAATAGACTTTAATTATTGGAGTACATAAATCATCAAAATCACCATCCTAGGCTCAAAAAAGAAAATACTTCCATTGAATGGAAGAGACCTTTTGATTTAGGCCAAAAAAAGGATCTTATGCCCTCCACTATAAAATATGACCTTGATATAGTCTTAATTCAAGAAACCATTAGTATGGGAGAATTTTTTTTGTGATGTATTGAAATTTTTAATCAAATGCTAGAATGTTTTGACTAAGGACTCTTCTAGCAGCTCTGGAGAAGTTCTAATCGGTTGGAGAGATAACATTCAACTTATCAATTCATTTTCCATCCATTCATAACTATACTTTGAGGTGGAATTTAGAAGTTCCATATCCATTTATTGTATTTTAAATATTTACGGCCATATGAGAGTCAGAAGGTCTTCTAGGATAATATCTTTAGGCCCCATATTATAATGGCACCCATTGCAATCATTAGCAGGGACTTCAATTTTATGATTAATAGTGATGAAAGTTAAGGAACTTGTTCATCCCATAAACTCTTATTTTGCAACTTCATAGGAGCAATATGGCTTAGTAGAAATTTCTCCAATGGAGATAAAACCTACGTGGGTGAAAAAATGAGTTGGAGATGCAGTTGTATACACATGATGACATGTTTCTTTAGCACTAAGAGATGTGTGATTTGGTGGATAGGTACAAAAATTGGGTGTGCCCTATAAATTTTTCTAATCACTTCCAAATTATTCTAAAATTAGGAGAGAAAGAAAACAAGTCAATGGCCCCCTTCAAGTTCAATCATGCATGGTTGGAGGATGGAGAGTTCAAGAATACAATCTTCTAACTGGAATCACTATGATCCTTTATGTGAAGATTCAACATCAAGTCAATTTGTCTCTACTATGAAAACTATTAAGGAGCTAGTGGTGGGTTGGTTTGTGGAGAAGCATAGAAAGAGAGGCCCATGATGGTAGGATTAGAAGAAAAGATAGAATGGATCTAGCATGGTAATGTTGGGATTATTTTTGGATGAGGATAATTTGTAAGAACTGAAAATATTAGAAATTCAAAAGTATAATCTACTCTTGGAGGAGGAGTAGAAAATTAAAAGCCATGCCACTTAGATTGCGAGTGTAGATATTGAAAGAAAGTATGCTCATTCTTTTCCCAATTACATAAGGAAAAAAATTCATTTTGGTAGATCCATGTGGAGAATGGTAGAGAGATTAGATCCTTTCAAGACTTGGCATACTTCAGACTATCACATTTTGGTACTATTTACAAGCATTCAAAATATTGTCTTTTTGGAGAAATTATGCCCCTAGTCAACAAAATTCCCCCCTAGTGGAGGATGAAGAGAATGAGCATCTATTTCAAGTGGTCTCTCTAGAAGAACTTTAGGCCATTCTTTAATATTTTCAAAGGGATAGAAGCTTAGGCCTTGATAGAAGGAATGCAAAATTCTACATTGGTATTTTTTATTTGTTGTGGACAAATCTTCTAAGGGTTGTAGAGAAAGTTCCTAGAAAGGGTAAAGTTCTAGTGAATAACCATTCCATATTTAGAGGCTTGATCCAAAATAAGGATCATCTTAACAATTATAACTATTTCAGATGCATGTCACTATGCAACATGGTATATAAAATAATTTCAAAAGTCATAGCTTCTCGAATCAAGCTCTTTTTGTAGGGTCACTTTTGTTGAACAGTTTGGTCTCTTGGAGGGAAGGAATATACATGAAGCCATTAGAGATACTCAAGAGGATCTACATAGCATTAAAATGCATTCCTCCCCATCTATCATTATGAAGCTTTACCTCTCCAAAGCATACAATCAGGTATATTGGAATTCTATGCACTTTATGCTACTCAGAAACCAACTTATCTTAAATTAAGAATGGTCAAATGGATCATGGGTTGTGTTACTTTTGTGTGGAAGGAAGTCTTAATCAATGGTTCAACTTACCTCTTTTTCAAGCCTTAATTTTGGTTAAGGTATGGATTCCCTTTGTCCCCTTACTTATTCCCACTAGTGCTTGAAGGAGTAAGTAGATGGCTATTTGATGCCAAATCCTGAAGAGTTATTCAATGGGTTCAAGTTAACAGTCACATTTATATTACCCATGTCTTATTTATGGAGTTTTTTTTATTCTTTTTCCATGGTATCGATTTGGAAGTAAGGAAAGTTTTGGATATTCTCAATTTCTATTGTGTGGGTACCAAATGAATGGAAGTCAATAGATACAAAGTGGTTGTTTATTACTCACCTCTTGATGACCACCTTTAGGCTCAATAAGATCCAATGTTTCCCTTTGAAAGGGGGACCTTTTATGAAGAGATTTATTGTCAAGTCAAAAAATTACCATAAGGTTGGCTGGCATTAGTTAATTCCAAGAGTAAATAGGCAAATTTCATTCTAGTGTAACATTTGGCTATCAATAGAAGTCAAGATAATGTTAGTTAAGTTTGTATTGGATTACATTCTATTTTATTAGCTCCTCTTGGTCCACAGGTTCATCGGAGCAAATTTTTAAACTATGTTTCAACTATTTATGGGGAAGCAGTGGAGAATATAAGGGTCTTCATCTAGCCAATTATAAAATGATTGATTCACTGAACAAATGGGGTGGATATGGGTTAAAGGATGTTCATATCTTTAGGAAATATCCTGTTGTGGGGTCATTTTAGAGTTTCATGACAAATTCCAACTTATGGAAGGACATTTTATTGGATAAATATGTTTTCCCTAACACTACTGAGGATTGGGTTCAAAAAAGGAAAAAGATGATCTCTAAAATGCCCAACCAATGGAAGGCACTTACCCTCACTTTTCATAGATTGGTAAATATCTAGCATGGAAGTCGATGATACTTTTAATTACCCTTCTAATTGTTCAAAAACACAACCAAAATACTATGAATTTAATTGTCAACCTAGGGCTCATATAGAACTTGTGAGTTACCATGCACCATATATGCAATTCACACTTTGTACTTTCTTTGGTTTGTTTTGTAGTTGTAGTATCAATGATTATTTTTACAAGTGGAGTATAGGTTGTTCGCAAGCTTGGAAAGATTTTACAAATTCGAAAGTAAAGTGACTAAAGCTACTTGTAGGAAATTAAACACACTTGCAGGAAAGTAAACACACTTACAGGAAATTAAACGCACTTGCAATAAATTAAACACGTTTGCAAGAAATTAAACGCACTTGAAAAAAGGGATGGTTCATTCATGCAACTTTCAACCATCCATGAAAAAAGAAACACCCTTGTAGAATTGAAATAACACACTTCTAATTACATGAATAGTAAACTAAGATAGTGGTAGATTGGGGAAACGGGGAGCGGAGAAGCTAGGGTTGGAGTTGAAGACAAGGTTTTGGATTCAGGTTACCATGGCAAGGAGTGTAGGGGGGAGTGTTGCTCCCTCCTACAGACAGGCAGTCACAGGAGGAAGTCAGAACATGAGAAGGAAACATTTCAAAAAACCACTGGACAAGATCTTAGAAACCAGAAGTCAGGGGACATCTAGAAGAAGCGAAGATCAGGATCAGGAAAGGGATCAACAGGAAACGAGAAAAGAAAAGGAGATTGGAGGCAGTAGTGAAAAACCGGCTTCCAGAAAGACCACGAGAGTCTGCAAGCCCAAGTCAGGCATTATTCATTGGGTCGTATTAAGCGACCCAGCGATACAAGCTCATAGAGATCATATGTCGGAGCATGCAATCATATGCAAGTTCATGGGGCTATGGCTGACGAAAAGGGCTTTACATGTCTGGATAAGGAGCCATTGGAAGCCAAACGGGGAAATACATTTACATCTAGGTTCTAAGGGTTTTTCACAGTAGTGTTCACAAGCCTAGAAGATAAAGACAGAGTGTTTGAAGGGGGGGGGGGGGGGGCTATTTCTATGCTGCAGCAGGACTCTACATGCGGCCATGGATGATGAACTTTGTCCCGGAACGTGAAAAATTCACTTGAGTACCAGTTTGGATCAGACTATATTCCCTTCCTCTGGATTATTGGTTGCCAAAATCTTTGAAAACCATAGGAAACAAGCTAGGACATTACTAAAAATCTCAGAGACAACTCTGAAAGGGAGATATACCTCCTTTTCCCGAATATGTGTGGAAATGGATCTATCTGGAGCCCTACCGAAAGTGATCATTTTAGAAGTATATGATGAAGAATGGGTGCAGATAGTGGACTATGAGCACATACCATTCAGATGCCGCAAATTCCATGAACATGGGCATCTATATAGAGACTGCCCTATAATCAACAGGGAAGATAATCAAAAAACCACTGTCGAGAGAGACCACGAGGGTTTCACCAAAGTTGGGATTAAAGGAGAAGGAGGAAAGCGTCCACACAAGAAGGCAAATGAGAAAAAACACACAAGACAAAACAACTTCAAGATCCTGGAGGAAGAAGAGGGGAACAAGGAGACAGTCTAGGACATGGAAAATGTAACAAAAGAACAGGATAGGGTAGCGGACATGGAGGATATAACAGTAGACAACCAGCAAAAGGATGATCTATCAAGCCTGATGGAGATAAGTAGGGACCAGGAGATGACTCCAAGTGAAGCAAGAACAGAGGACCAGGAATTACAGGAGATTCTGGATAAGGAAAAATCTAGATCTAGAGAAATTTTTGGAACAAGGTAAAAAAATAGGGGTGGACTCCCTATCAAAAGAGGACTATGATAGAGTACAATATCTATTTCTCTAGAGGTCACAAGCGAAGGGAGCAGGAGTCAAAATAAATCATGAAAGCTAGGAGCCAAGTGGGGTCAAGATGATGGAGAATACTCAGGCACAATCTCCAAATAACTCATGTAGGAAAAGAGGAAGAAAGAGGGATAATGAACTGTTGAACGAATGTGGAAAACTGTTGATCAACTCAGGTAAGATGAAAGATCTTACCAGTTATTCCTTTACTAATCTTTCTTAATGAAGTTCACAACCTGGAACATTAGAGGAATAGGTAATAGAAGGAAACAAAGAAATGTTAGTAATAGAATGAAAGAAGAAAAGCCAGACATGGCTTTTATTTAGGAGACAAAATGTTCGATGGAAAAGATAAGAGATATTCATAATAAGTGGTTATTCAATTATGAGTATTTAGAGGTCAAGGAAGATCATTCAGCGGGGGGGATTCTTACTTTGTAGGACACACAAAAATTGGGAATTCTGGATGTTAAAGCATCCAAGAACTACCTTTCCCTGATATGTCAACCTATAGGGGACAAGGAGATATACATGATTACGAATGTTTATGGACCTCAAAAGCTAGCAGATAAGCTTAAGCTTCTCACTTCCCTGGAGGAACTTAGAGAGAGACATCCCACTCTACCCTGGATCGTTGCAGGAGATTTCAATATGATAAGATCTCTTTCGGAAAAAAAAGGAGGCACTAGACAGCTAGGAAGAGACTCCATGGCCTTCCAAAACTTCGTTAGGAACATGAGGTTGGTGGACACTGAAACAATAAATGGAACCTTCACTTGGAACAACAAAAGGGGAGGGGCCCATCAAGTTGCTTCCAAACTTGATAGATTCATGATTTCAGAGGACCTCTTTCTCTCAGGACCTGGCATGACAGCCTCCATTCTGCCTTTTCGAGGATCATATCACTAGCCTGTACAGCTGGAAGCAACCTTTATGGGCACTCCGAGAAACAGACCTTTCAAGTTTGAAAATGCCTGGCTCTCACATCCTAATTTCACTAATAACGTTGAGACATGGTGGAGAGAGGAGTTGAATATTCAGGGTTCAAAAATGTATATGCTCCAGCAGAAACTTAAACATATAAAATCCTGTCTTAAAGTTTGGAACAAAAGAAAATTTGGAGATATCTTCAAAGCCAAAAGAGACACTGAACTGAAGCTCCAAGAGATCAATCAGATCATCATAATAGATGGCTTCACCGAAGAGAGGCAAAAATTAACTGACTCTCTGCAGGAAGAATGGGAGAATCGATGCCTACAAGAAGAATTTTTCTAGAGGCAGAAATCAAGAATACAATGGATTAAAGAGGGAGAAAGAAACACAAAATTCTTCCACAAAACCACCATAGCTCACAGGGCACACAACAGAATCACAAAGATCAAAGATTCTCAAGGCATTGAGCTAGTTTCTCACAGTGATATGGAATTGGTCCTTGTTCAGCACTTCTGCAACATTGAAAAGGAGCCTCTAGAGGACAGATCTAGGTTCATTGAACATTTCACTCAATATATCCCTCAGCTGGTCACCAAAGAGGACAACCACAATCTCAACAGGGCAGTTTCGAAAGAGGAGGTCAGTGAACTGATTAATGAAATGCAGAGTGGAAAAGCACCAGGCCCGGATGGATTCAATGTAGACTTCTTCAAGGTCTGTTGGGAAACTGTCAAACATGATATCCTCAAGGTGGTGGAAGACTCAACAAGATCCAAAAATATACTAAAGGCTCTGAATGCATCCTTCATTGCTCTGATCCCAAAGTAGGAAAATGCCATGACTCCAGATGGTTTTCGGCCCATAGCCTTATGTAATGTCGTGTATAAAATTATCTCCAAAGTAATAGCCAATCGACTCAAACCACTGCTACCCTCTCTCATTTCGGAGGAACAAACATGCTATGTGGAGGGAAGACAAATCCTCAAAAATATCATCCAAGCTCATGAGGTGATACACTCTCTCAAAAGAAACAAACAAGCTGGCGTGATCATTCAGTTGGACCTTGCGAAAGCCTATGACAAATTGAGCTGGGCTTACATAAGAGCAATTCTAAAAGCCTATGGTTTTGATCAGAACTGGATAAGGTGGGTCATGGCATTAGTTACCTCAACTAGTTTTTCCATACTACTTAATGGAGCTCCTTCAAGGACCTTCACTCCCTCCAGAGGGCTCAGACAAGGAGATCTGCTTTCACTGTTCCTCTTCGTCCTCATGATGGATGGGCTAGGTAGAGTGATTAAGATGGAAAATTCTGAAGGAAGAATTCAAGGTATCAAAATTACCGCAGATGGAGAGGCAAACACATCAACAATTTGTAGATGATACTATGTTGCAGGGGACACCTACAGTCAGGGAGGCCAGAGCAATCAAAAATATCTTAAATAACTTTACTATGGCAGCAGGCACTAAGGTAAGCCTTAACAAGTCCAAAGTTTTTTTCTTTAATACTAATATTTCTATTCAGAGAAATATTACCAGAATTCTTGGATTTCAAAGAGAACAGCAACCTTCCAAATATCTTGGCATTCCTCTTACTAACAAACTGCTAAACAAGAAAGTGTGGGAACCCATTTTAAATAAACTTCAGGACAAGATGAAAAAATGGACATGCAAATCACTAAATCTGGTAGGACGCCTTGTGCTCAAACAGGCAGTCCTGCAGGCCATTCCCATTTTTTATGTTTTCAGCTCTTCCTTCTCCTCAAGGTATTAAGTAGCTAATAAGAAGCATTCAAAGGGACTTTATGTGGGGTAGAGAGGAAAAGAAAAAGAAGTGGGCTTTAGTTGCCTGGGACAAGCTTTGTAAGCCCAAGATCCATGGTCATTTGGGGCTTCATGATCCTGAGACCCTCAGCAAAGTCTTGGGAGCCAAGCTTTGGTGGAGATAGATTAAGGAACCGAATGCCCCCTGGGCTAAACTTTGGAAACAAAAATATGCCAAGCACTGGCAGGAAAAGGATCATATTAGAATGTTAGGACAAATCAGGGGCTCCCATATTTGGAACCTTGCCTGGGGTAATAAAAAAAATGTTCAGCACCATTGTTTTTGGGAAATTCGAGTAGGGGATCTTGCTCATTTTTCAGAGGATAACTGGCAACTAGAACCCCATCTCTATAGGGATGAATTTGCAGATCTCAAAAATGACACAGAAATCAAAGGTATGGTTTTGGTAAAAGACTTCTGGGATCAGAGAAGGAACAATTGAAAATGGAGGGAGTGGAAGGATCTAGGATACAGTGATGAAAACCAGCTGAAAACCAAGGCATAAGCCCTCACCCAGAAGCTCGAGCATAGAAGGATTCTTGTCTCTTCCTAAATGGATCAATTAAGATGGGGAAAGAACTCTGAAGGCAACTTTAACCTCAAAGAGGCCAAATGGGAAGTCACATGATTTAACTTTGTGAATCCTGATCAGATCTGGAAGAAACTCTGGCAAAGTCGGCATTGGATGAAAATAAAGCTTTTCATCTGGCTAGTGCATCAAAGGAAAATCTTAACTTGGGAGAATCTCCTCAAGAAAGGCTTCATTGGTCCTTCCAAGTGTTACCTTTGTGGCGCGCATGAGGAGACAATTGAACACCTTCTCAACCTCTGTCATTTCACTTCAAAGGTGTGGGACTGGGTGGCTGCTATCTTTAGACAAACTGATAGGGACAGTCTCAACATATCCAACACTCTAAAGAATTGGAGGAAGAACTTCTCAGGAAATGAGATAGTTAATAAAGCCTAGATTCTGGTTCCAGGTTTTGTCATGTGGCATGTGTGGAAAGAATGCAACAGTTGAATCTTCAAAAAAAAATCACAAGCCACAACACATAATTGAGCAAATTCTAAGGCAGCTCAAAGACATAGTTAGAAGCTTGCTGAGAACCTTTCCTAAAGATGCTCCCCTGCCCCATGAGGAGAGAATTTTACTTCACTTGGGGCTCCAGTCTATTAATCCTTTGGGAATAATGAAGACAGTGAACCTTCTAAACACGTGTGCTACCATTTGGAAGTATCCTCCTTATGGTTTCTTAAAAATCAATATTGATGGAGTAGCTAAGGGAAACCCAGGATTAGTGGGCTTTGGGGGTGCCATAAGAGACAATCAGGGACAAATACAGATGATCTTCCATGGCCACTTGGGGAAGGATACAAACAACATCGCTGAGCTCATGGCATTAGAGCAATGCTTGGAAATCCTTGTGAATTCAAGTTCACACAATGTTATAATTGAAGCGAAATCGGAATTAATTATTAGAGCGGCTAAGAAGATTAGTAATGGCACCTCTCCAGATAAAGTGTCGAAGCACTGGAAGCTCTTGCAGGTTTTTTACTGCATCTATTCTCACCTGCGAACCCTCAAAACTGTTAGATTTTCTCACGTGAAAAGGAAGGCTAATATGTTAGCGGATCGGTTGGCGAATGAAGGAGTCACAAATAGGGACAGGGATTCGAGGTATGCTTGGGATTCGCTTCCCCCAAGTAAATTGTGGGAGGATTGTCTATGTAACACTATCCAGGATATGGAACTTTGGACTAACAGGGAGGATCAAAGGAACCCTGAAGACCAGCAGGAGGTTGGAGGACTCCATACAGTCCAACCCACCTTGGTTTGGTGACTTTCCAAGGTCAGGTTTCCCTTTCATTGAATGAAGAATGGTTTGACTTGGACTGTTCCATAGGGCGGGGTAGCCCTCGTCATTTGGCTTAGGTGGTGGTTGACAAAAAATCCTAGTGAACAGGATTGGCTCAAGCACTGCCCGCTGGGAGGAATTAAGGGACAACACGTGGCGAAAGGTCGGGTGGGTTTTTATGAGAGTCAACCGGTCCAATACCACAAGTGTATATTGGGCGGGGTTTGAATGGTTTCCGGTTTTTCTGTGTTTGGCTCCGATTCAACTCTTTGAGTGACACGTTACGGAATGAGGAGAGAGAAAACTGCCCTCATCGAGCGGTTAACTCTCGCATTTCTCAGCCTTTCGATATCCTTGATGACCGTTGGATCTTAATCAGTGGATCAACGGTGGCGATTGTGTATGCACGTTGGTCAGACTCGAAAAATATTTAGAGTGTTATGCTTTAAATTCCTTCGGGTCCATTTATCCGTGTGTCAGTTTGTCAGTTTGTCAGTTTTTAGTTTGACTTGTGGTGGGACCTCTTATGGTTCCATGGCAGGTTTTGGACTTGCCCTCCAAGGTTTACTTTGCTCCTTATGCTTTGTTTGGCAGTTCTCCCTGGTTTTTCGGTTTAGGGTCTCTCAGTTTTGGGAGTTTGGTTTGCTTTAGCCTGCCCGACTGACTGTTGAACTCTAGTAGAGCGAGTGTGGCTCCTTATAAATTATGTATATTTGACTAAGTTTAATAAAAGGTCCTACTCTTACTTGATCATAAAAAATAAATAGCACACTTCTACTTGGAAGGCTTAGGAAGCTTATCATTGTAACCCCCAACACAAGTAGAAAAAACCACACACATAAGAAATAAATCACACATGAAGAAATGAATGAAAGGAATAATCCTTGGCCAAATGATCCTTTTTTTTTACTAAGACCAACAAATGAAACCATTGCATTGAGCACAATTATTCAAAAACATAAATTAATGCAAACAAAAACATGGATAATCAATTGTGTAAACAAATTGATAAATAAATAAATACAATCATGCTCAAATAACTAATTGCATAAATAAATAAATTCATACAACCAAAAATTAATTACAAAAGTAAATAAAATAAATTCTACGTGAATAAATAATTGAGGAGTTAAATTACACAACCGGAAAATAGAACTACCTAAATTATACAACACTATCATCTCTTAGAGTGGCCCTGCCTCCATAGAACATAGTGTTGATATTTATCAACACTTGTTCCTTCGACAACATAAATTAATTTAATTAACTAAGCCAATTAAGAGAAACTAATATTTTATAAATATGCAAATAAGAAATAAATTTAATAAATTAACTAAATCATAAACTATGGAAATTATAAACTATAATTAAATAAAATCTTAATAATTAAATTATTCATTATGATTTAGACAATGCTCTAAGAGTCCTCTTCATGGAATGAAAGAGGAACTCCTTTTATACATAACTTTTTTTTAAACAAAATGACAACCAGTAAATCATATCCACAAGTTTCTCATATGGTTTGCTAACAATTACAAAACAATAAATATGTCTCCAAAAGTTTCTCATGTGCTTTGCTAATGATTAGCAAACAATAAACAAACTATACATAATTCCAAAATAATTATTAACAACTTAATTAATAATGTCTAATATTGATTGAAATTGAAATAATGGAACAACAATTGTGTAACAACATCAACTCAAGTTTCCACTTGCTCATGGTTCCAATGTTAAATTGTAGTTTTGAGAGTTGCAGCAATGTGATCGAGTGGCTCATGGTTGAGATGTCAACTCATGGTTTTGAGAGTTGCAGTAGCTAGTTGTGGCAATGAGTTGCAGCACTAAAGTTGTAGCTAGGAGTTGTGGCATCAAAGTTGTAGCAAGGATTTATGGCACCAGAGTTGCAGCAACATGGTTCCAAAGTTGTGGCAACAATGCTCCAAAGTTGCAGCAACATGGTTCCAAAGTTATAGAAATTTCATTTCATCGTTTACTTAGAACATTAAGGTTATAGAGTTGCGACAATAACTTTTTAAAGTTACAACAATTGCATTTCATCATTGAATTGCAACAATAGGGTTCCAAAGTTGCAACAACAGTGCTTCAATATTGCAACAACTTCATTTCATTGTTGAGTTGTGGCATCAGAGTTACAGCAATGGAAGTATAGTAATCGTGACCAAGATACACCCTTTGGCGACATTACAACCTACACAAGAACATTTTTGGCACTTTCCCTTACACAAATATGACCGTTTTGCAATGTTTAATCATAAATTCGTGTAAAATATTAAGGAAATGGACTGGAAAAGATTTTATGCCTAAATCCCACATGTAAGAATTAGAATGGACTAATACGTGGTCATAAGAAAGTGAAAAAGAATTAAGAATAAGGAAAAGAGGATATACAAATATGTCAATACTATGTCCCATCAGAAGGCAGGCATAAGTGACATGTAATAATTTAGGTTAATGCCATCATCGAATGTGGTGAGGAGGTTTCTCTATCGGGTAGGTTAATTTTTTTTCTTCAATAGGAAGGCATAGAAACACTCTCTATGATTGTTGATTTAGAGTCTAAATCCATTTGAAATTAGAGGTGGATTTTAGTTAACGAGTTGGATCTGCATCAAGCCTAAGAGCTAATTTGGGGCAGGTTTATTAGCTCCTTGAAATGTTCCCATATCTATATTCTTGATCGACAGGATGATCTAGTGTTGTTTTTTAACACATCAATTGACTTTTACATTACAAATATTGGTTTCATTTCTATGGTAAAGGATAGGACCTCTTTTCTACAATGGTGGTGTTGGTTTCTTTGGAAGCTTAATACTTCTCTTAACATTTTGGTCTTGATGTGGCTAAATATCAATAGCAAGGTGCTAATGTGGGATGTTCTCTAGAAAAGAAGTTTTGAAGGGTTTGGCATATGTACTTTAGGAAAGCAGTATAGGGAAGATTTCATCCATTGTATTTTTTCTAAGATAGATTCGAATCTGGTGTCACACACTCTCCATATTCAGGATATGTGGGAAAAGGTTGGTGTCGCACTTTGCTTTAAGGAGATAAAGCCCTTATGATCTCTTCCGCTTCTAGTCATTTGGGGAATTTGGCATGGTTGAAACTTGGCTATTTTTAAGGGATACTTCTTCCTCCAAATATTGTGGTAATGAAATTTGTTTCTATATTTAAAGAATTTTTTAAGCTTCTTAAGTATTTTTTTACTCATCAAGTGGAGTCTTTGGTAATTTATCAAAGCCATTTGTGTTCCTTTTTTGATGGGGCATGCCGAGAAGGAACCTGTAGATTGGGATTTGCACTATATATAGTTGAGAACATTTTTATTTCTTTTAGATCCAACGGAGAGGAGGGTACAAGTAATAGAACCGAATTTCTAGCCCTGTTTTATTTTATTTTGATATTGGACAACAAAAAACACATTATGTTGTCATTAATTATGGGTGATTTGACCCTTTTAATTAACAATTTCATGGGCGATAACCAGATTTTGAACTTGAATCTTAAGTCTATCTTTCAACCAATAAAGGATGTTTCCACTCTCTTTGATTATTTTTATTTTATTAATGTTTTCAAGGATAATAATGGAACTATTCATGCTTTTTCTGACCGGTTGTTGATGCTACCAAGCACTTATTTGGCATCGTTTCATGAAAATAGTAAAGTGTTCAAGCTAATAGGTGCTTAATGGTAAACTACAAGAGGGTTTTTATTGAGCATTGTTGAAACAAAAATGTATAGGAAGAGACCATAAATATATTTGGAAGAGAATATTCCCCTAAATAAAGACTATTAAGCACCTAATCCCCTTAACATCCTCGAACTGGAGTTCACATTACATTTATAAAATAATTAACCACAAGAAAATGACTTATAGTACAAGCACAATTAAATCCATCGCATTTGAGGGAAGTAAAGACTCCAAGTAGAATGATTTTCAAAAATGGAAAATGTATCGACAACCCTGCATATCAAGTTCCCGAATTATGTTTATAGTGCCTACCATAGTTTCCTTGCCATTAGATCATCCTTGGGTGCAATATTTCCTTCTGGAATGGTGCATCATTTCCAAATGGAGCCAACCTTGCACATAGCCCTCATTAATTCCTTGAACCTTTCTTGTGGGTGGCACATGCGCCTAAACCATGTGTTATTGATAGGTGGATGGGGCCTACACCCTCCAATTGTTCTCCACCCTATTAATTATCATGCCCATAATTTATGTTTAATGTGCACCTGTTTTGGGGAGTGAGTTATTGAAGTATAAGTTCAAGTTAATTTCCTATGGCAAGAACATAAATTTGTAACCAGCTTACAAATGGAGGGTGATTGAAACAATGCCTTCATGGGTTATTTATTGTAATGACCCAAACTTAAAAAGTAGTTAGACACAAATTATATGCATAAATTCAAACCATTAGTTGATAAACATAAAGAAGATTTCATTCAATAATTATGTTGCTTAACACGCCCTTCAAACATGTAAGCAAACAACCCACAGGCAATGTCGTTTGAGGGGACTTCATTCCTATCACAGAAACCCAAAAAGGAAATTCCATGAATCAACAAGGATGTTTTGCTTTGACCATCGTATTTAACTCGTGACAATTCATCCATAACATCCACCAGCGCATCAAAATTAGAAGCACAAGAAAAACATGTCAGTGTTGAGATTATGACGTAAGTCATGAATGATGTGCATAGATTCAAAATAGAATTTGAGGGCTCAACTTGTCATCTGGCCCTCCTTCTAGAACCAGAAATGTTGACAGTGTTGGACCCGCTAACATTCAAGGGGATCTCCTTGGCAATAAGTCCCAACTAGATCTCAGACCATTTGGAGCAGGAGTCCCAGCAATGGGTGGTAATGTAGTGCCTTGATCACGGTAGCGCGTGGAGATAAGTATGATGACTTTGGTCGGAAGTAAGTATGTGACCTTGCAGCGAGTCAAGTGAGATACATGGGGGTTCTAACACATAGAGGGGAAAAGGAAGTGTGTCCCTTACAATCCTGTAATAGTATGCAACCTGAAAGGAACACACGAGCAGAAGGACATCACGAACTAAAATGTGGAATAGTCCACAAAACAAAGTGACAGGTTAATCCAACAACATGCATTCAATAAGATTCATGCAATTGCATACAAAGTAGTTCATAATAAAATGCGTAAGTTAAACAACATACATGCTAAAGAAACCATAATAGTCCAACTATAATAACAACATATGCATGAAAGCATGTTGTCTTAGTTATTGTTATTATAAGTGAAGTTTCCATACATACATACACCATTGATAGCCACTAGCCCCAATAGTGGACCATTACAGTCAAGAACACCTGCTCCTCCAAAGAAGTATCCTCGCTCTACACTATGGAGAAGTCAAGACTCGTCACAATACTCCCAAGCCTTCTCTAAGCCTAAGCCTAGCCAAAAGCTTGGCTCCCAAAAGCTAGTTCTATGAGTTATGAGGTTCTATTTATAACAAAGGGTGGGGTGACCCTTGGCATTCCCCTTTGTGGCTCTTTGACTACCCTTATGACTCTACAACTTCTTTACAAATAACTCATTACATTACATAGTGACTATTCACATTCCACTAATGACACTTGGAATTTCACTTAGAACATATTTACAAATAATGTACATTTTCCACATGTACCCATGTAAGACAAAATAGGCTAGAGAGAACCTAATAAGACAAAACACTATGACTCAAAAGTTTTGGGAAAGACCAACTCGGCAACCTCCACTTGATAATTCTCAGTGACGTACTGATACCAAGCTTGGTATTGTGTTATGGTGTTCCCAAACTGCTTGATAGCATATTTCTGGTAGCGATCTCTTTCCTCCATAGCTCATGGGTATATGGTCTTGGAACCTTTGTCCAACTCATCCTGAGGCATGCACAACATGGTATTGACTACAACAAGACCACCAATGTACTTATACATGTTTTTTGCGCTCATCTCCAAGTCATCATTGGTGGCCTCTCACCTTAGCTTCTCCATGTACTTGTTGACCTCTAGCCGAACTTGGTTCTTCTCATTAGCTTTGGTGAGGGAACCACTTGGCGGGATCTTGTGTGTCCTTACCATGACCTCCAAACTCTTATACAACCGTGCATATGAAGTATGTATGTTGGTGACGAACGGGGTGAGCTGCTCATAGTTCTGGATCATCATCCGAATCTGTACTTTGTCTAGCTCTACCTGCGGCTTCATCATCTTATGTAAGTAGAGCAGGGCTCCCTTATACCTCATTGTCCATTCCTGCACATGGGCAATAGAAGCATGTATGTCCTTGAGAGTTTGGACAACTGCCTTATGCACAGTAACACATCCATCATATATTTTATGCATGGTAGCCTCAAGAGTTGATACTTCAGCAAGTATTGCTTTCCTCATCTTTGCCATTGTGGATCCTGCATATTGTTATGCCTTATGCTTATTCGCTTGAAATGTTTTTTCCATCTATTCATTCTCTCCTAATAGGAACTTGACATTTGAGCTCATGGCTCTTGCATCAGCCATAGTGGCTTTGGCCATGGTGACTGGATACTTTCTAACATCTGACACTACCACCCTTTCCTTCATAAATGCAGGTGACGCGTGATCATCTGAGAAATTCTTTCTCTACGCTTATACAATATTCTCCTGCAACTCATCAAATGATAGATTGTACACACCTATCACCAGATCATCATTAAAGAGAACAACCTCTCCTTGCTCGCTCGGGACTGGTTCTGATACAGGAGGTGGTGGACACTGAGGGGAAAACTTGGGTGCTATCAGCATGAGGTCAGTATCCTGGTCCTGTGGCTCCTGTCCCAAATCCATGTCCATTACTTCAACCATCTGCTCAAACTGTTGGGAAATCTCTCGATCCTACATCTGCTTACCCTCTTCTTCATTTGTTGGTTGTTCTGACTCCTCAACCTATGTGGGTGCAATTTGCTCTATCATCGTGCCTTTGCCCTTCTTCTTGTTCCTGTTTATGTTTCTCTTCCCTCTCTCTCCTTCTTACCTCCTATTCTTCTTTCAATTTATTCTCTGTTTCCTGCAACTTCTTTTCTGCTTCCTCCAACCTTTTCTTTTCTCTCTTCCTTTGCTCTGCTCTCTTTATGTGTTGTTTCCTCTTTGCCTCCACTGCCAAAGCTTCTTTCTCAATGAGAGGATCTTCTTCGAACTTGTAGCTTTCCTCAGCCTCTGGGTTCTCAAAAATATTCCTCTTACCCTTGCCCTGCATTGATTTACTACTTATTATTGTTGTTGTTGTTGCTTCTTATGGTGTTGTTGCCTGCAGAGCATCTTTCCATGTTGTGGCTATACTGAATGGTTCGTTGAGCTTGGAGCAGTTGTAAAAATACCTCCAAGGGTCCTCCTCTACCCAATGACATGTCCCATGGATCCATCAATAGTACACCTTCACACAGTGGTACTTGCAAATACCGTCAGGATCATACAGATTGAAGTCTTCAATGCCGAACTCAAACTTCACTATCTCCTTAGTTGCAAAATCTGCGTCTTTCAAGCTCTTAATCTCGTACAATCCAATCCACAAAGGAAGAGTAGGCCATGGTGCCTTCTTCCTCCTATGAAGCCTTCCTGATAACCCTGTGGAGATGTGACATGAGACCTCTTACATGACCAACTTGTTCGTGGCATACCTTGGTAGAACATGTGGAGGCTTCTCTCCACCAAACATCCTGATGAAGGTGCCACTAGGTGAGACATACCAATCTACAATGTTAAGTATTTTTGTTATCGGGAAATCTAGTGTCCACTCGGAGCTGCTAGTCCCACTAAGACTGGTAGCTATCTTAGAAACAAACAAAATAAAACTACTATAGCTTTCCTTTATGAGAAGTTGATAAGAGGGGAACAAGGGACACCAACCTCAGTCTTGCGCTTGGTTCCTTTCTTAGTTCCTCTCCCTTCTGACAGATATTTGTCGCTCCTCTTTCATCTACCCAGCTTCAAAGAGCACTTGTAGAATCAGAGCTACATAATACTATCGAAGAACAAAGATATACAATCATAAGCAATACAGGACCAGATATGTATTGGCCACACAAATGCATATATCATCAAACATACAAGAATGTGGAGGAAAACTTGAATAGCTTTTATTAATATCAAGAAATAGCAAGAGATTACAACCAATTGTTCTAACCCAGCCCATCCTCTCAGCATGAAAGCCCTTCTTCACCTCACCAATGAAAAGCTTAGATCACCAACACTATGATGTTTGCACCAGGAACCAACAACACTTCCTTACAAGATACAAGATTCCACCCTCTGGATTTCTGTGATGAGGGATCCAATATATAGATGATTGCAGGGGGTGAGTCAGCTTCTAGGAATTTTGATAGTGTCCTCTCTCTGATAGTTATTGATTCCACTTGGAGATTGATGATCTCTTACTCATCCCTGGGTGAATTCAGAGAGGCAGTGTCAAAGGAGAAGTTTCTGGAAGATTCCATGAATGATCCACTTGCAAACTGTCCTGCCCATTTGTCTACTCTCACCCATCGCACCCTACGGAAGGGCTTTCCAGTATGCAATCGCACCCTTTACACTGAGCAGGTGAGATGCATCGCACCCTCTGCACTGGGCAGTCTGTATGGTCCAGTTTTGACCAGTTCTGAGCAGTTTTCTGTGGAGAACTTCTAGGAGATGATGTAATCAACTAACCTTGTTCCTTTAGGGCATGAAGCAACACTTTTAGGGACTTAGGAGCCCTTGGTTTATGGACATGTATGATTGGGGTTGCAGTGCCCAAAAATGTCTATAACAATTTCCTCTATCACTTCTTGGGACATGCAAGGTGGATCCTTCTCAAAGATCAACTTGTACATCGGGATGATGAAATGGTCAGCTAGCCTCACCATAACTCCTCGGTAGATGCATTCAGAAATCAACTTGAAATAAATGTTGAAGACATTCTCGTTTGGTGTCCATGTCCAACCCATGATAGGAAACTGATGTTAGGCATAGATTGCATCAAGTAAATACACGGACATGTAAAATGTTGCTTGCTCATCCTTGGGCAGATTTCGGACGTTAGACACACAGACTTTCAACTGAAGAGCCAACAAGACCAGTTGAATGGCCTTCTGTCATTCACCAACTAGTCCAACACAACCACCCAATTCTCTGGAAAGGTCTTTGTGCTCTCTTAAACGTACAATCAGCATGAAAATATGATCATGAGCTGGTAGGACTTTCTAAGTGACTTAGTCTTGTAAAAATGAGTGGGTGTCGCTCTAAATACCAACAGTGCTTTCATCCAATGCTTTATAATATCTCTAGTGTTTACAAAGTTGTGGGTGGCATAGAAAAGTGTATCCATACAGTTTACTGACTAAGGTAAGTGATACATCTGATGATAGTTCTCTATCCTGAAAGTAGCAAGCTATGTCCCATTGGCACTGCTTAATGTCATAGTCTTTGGATCTGTGTATGAGACAATCTCGTGGATGATGTTTGCACAAGGGAAGTTGGAGTACCTGCATGCAACCTTATGTAAGCTTGACCGGTGGATATTTACATACACCTATCGATCCTCTAGATCTTTCTTGAATTCCCCTGCAAAGATATCCTTGATTTCCTACCAAGTTAACTTCATGCCCTTCTTAATGAACAACTGAATGTTTGCATAAACTGGAAAATTCATTAACACATGCTTAATTGCTTCCCCGGTGCTACTCTTGACAGTATCCTTTGATGTAACTCTATTAGAATCCATGTTACCTGTAACAACTAGAGAGTTTCTCAACAAATTTTGTACCTAGAGATAGAGAGGACACTCATGGCATGCGAATGTTATATTGAAACCAAAAGCACTTCAATAATAGATCAAACAACAATCTGGGAAACTGATGGAAAGAATTGTACAATCTAGGCTCTCAAAGCTAATTGATTTCCAACTAGTTCTGTGCATTGTGAAGTCCCATCTACCAGTGAGGAGCACTTGTTGACTGGAACTGCGCAATGTGCAGTTCAGTGAGGATTAGGCCAGGTGAGATTGTGCATTGCACAATACTAATGGCCAAGGCTCAGGACTGGATCCTGGAACTGTGCAATGCACAGTTGGAGCCAGGCCTTGGCAACCTCTACGTAATTCCTGAAGCCAAGGCAGAGCCTTGAGATCCTGAAATGTGCAGTGCATGCCAGGGAGGAGCAAGATCTAGGCCAAGGAAGCCTAGATCTGCTCAATTTGAGCATGAATTGAGCGGATTTGAAGGTGTAAGTGATGGTGGGTGCATATCTGAGTGAATGATGATGCATGCAAATAAAACGAGTGCAGGAATCAATCAAACTAAAGAATAATTAAGCATGTGGAGAGGGTCATCGCAACGATGACCGTTAGTGCAAAATCTGGGTAATGCATGTGACACTTGGGAAAGGAAATGCAAAACTTAAAACAACACTTCTACAAGCTAAAACAAATCAAAACGCCGGTAGTTGCTCAATAAAATGGGTGAAACAACACTCTCACAAGCCAAACAAATAAAGCGACAGAGAAAGCAACAAAAGATTAAAAAAGCAAGACTTGCCCGGAAAATATGCGACAACTGTGCTGAAGGTTCCTTGATCTCCTCAAGAATGTCAGATCTCCAAGATGGAATGTGGAAATGAGCTCTTCTGGTGCCCATTAAATAGATTTGGTTGATTTAGGGTTTATGCTACGGAGGCCAAAAATCTAGGAAAAAGCAACACTTGGTCGCAGTTTCCAAAAATAACTCAAGTGCCACCTCCGAACTACTAAAAAAAAATCCCTAATTTTTACGGGAAAATCCCTAATTTTTTTTTTTTTTTTTTTTTTTTTTTTTTTTTTTTTTTTTTTTTTTTTTTTACGGGAAAATCTACCATGCATTGCCTGGAGAAGTTGCGTAGCTCCAGGGAGAACTGGGCAACTCGCTGGCTCATGCATCAGGCAACTACTGAGGGAAAAGCTTCTACACAATTTCTGGGCTAAGTGGCCCTGGGTCGCCTCTCAGGCTCTGCGCAGTTTCCTAGCTGAAGGCAAGCTGTCAGCTAGCTCTATGGAATTCTGAAGCTGCAGGCTCACTCCTGGCTTGGACTGCACAATTCCTGAGAGCAAGGTTGGTTACCCACAAGGATTGTGTAGCTCACTAAGGAAAGCTTGGAACTGGGTTGAAACCAAGTCAAGAGATCGACTTGTGGGTTAGATAGTAAACCAAGTAAGAAAACACAAGCCAAAATGAAAAATATAAATCTCAGTCAAAGTGCAAGTACCTAGGTCAGTGCGAGATAAGTTGTTGTGATTTTAGGAGGGAGGCTCCAAAATGAAGCATAGGGAAAATTTTGGAGGGTGGTTGTAGCCGCTACAACAGAACCTTACTAATAATCGTTAGTCATCAAACTCAATCCACTTTTTCTCATTCACTCAAGAGATATTTCCACTTGAGAGAGAGATATCTAGTCAATATCACTGCATATATTGTCCCTAGGCTTTATTACATTCCATAGTATTGTTATTAAATTTAGCCACCTTGCGTAATTAGCAAGAACCTTTGACTGTGTAAGAGATTACGAGGTTTATCCTATGGTGTTTCCCTTTTTCCTCTTGCAATTTTTTCATAATTTCTATTTGGTCTTCCTCTTTCCCATATCTGAATATTTATGGGTTTGTTTCCCCTTTAATCTAATGTTGCCACATTTTTCTAGTAATACCTTAAAATGACCTTCATCATTATCATGATCATTTAACTTCATTAGTTGATTGACAATATTTTCATCCTAATAGGCATCATCAATTTTTATATCTTATATGGAAATAGTTATGTGATTCCACAACCATGCTCCACAAGGTTATTCATTCATGAGATGCCTCACGAGTTCTTAGTTATTTAATCATGATTATTCCCTAAATCCAAAATTTTCAATCATGTTCTAGGCTAGGCTATTGCTTCTTTTTTATATCTTATACTCATTGTGAACTTTCACTCACTCACCTTATCTGTTTATTACTCTTTTTTGTTCATCTCATCCTTCCAATTTGGTTATGGCTATCATCAATAGAAAATTTCAATTTCATCATTTTCCCTTCCTTTCATAAGGTAACTTTCTTAGATATACACTACTAACATTGAGATAAAGCTTAGAAACTTTTCCTCCTTTCTTAAAACCATTGTTAATATACATATTTTCTATATTCTCATTTTAATAATGGATTTAATATCCCTTCAAGATTAGTTGTATACTATTTTAAGGTATATATTTATTTCTTTCAATTTGACTTCATTTGACATGTACTCCTTAGGAAATTGTACTTCTATTCTCTTAATTTGATCACTTATCATTTCTCCACATCTTGCTTGAATAACTAATGTGTTTTTTATGTCCTCAAGTTACCTTGGCTAGTTTGAGCATATTATGTGAATATATATTACTTTGTATTTGGTAACCTCATCATAATGTCCATAATGAGGTCTCTAACCCCATACTCTCAAGCTTATGGAAACTCTTGTGATACAACATCCTAATTCTTTTGATTCCTTAATGTATGCAATTCGTATCAATATCTTACGTAAATGTGATCATTACCATTATAACAACACTTATTCACACTTGTTAATTCCTACTAAACATAGAAAATAAATATTGATACATATTGCTCACTAATTAGCATAGAAATAGAAATAAACATAAATGCATACATTCTTTCGCAATATTTTTTCAAATTTATCCATTCATTATATTATTTTCATTTCTATTTCAAAAAAACCATATCCTTGGGGTAACATTATCCAAAGAGTATTTCAGTATGCCTAAATATCACTATGAATTTCTCTTTATCTCCATTTATTATATATGATTTCACTCCTATATTATATAACTACCTTAATATCCAAAATCGATCAATAATATAATATCATTTTTTAAATACTAATTTATATATTACATTATACTTGATTTAAACTACTCTATGTATCTAAATTTACGTAATTACAGTGAGGAGTTATATCCGTTATAGGTTCAAACCCCGTGGGTCAGCCAAAAAAAATTAAGTAATCGTAAATATTAAACATGGATAACATTAAATTCAAGTAAGACCATTTATCCACATAAAGTTATATAAAATTGATTTTTGAAATACTAAAGTATTTCTTATTCTACATTTACATGTTCGTGGTACTTTACTTGAACATTGAGTTATTTGGAAATGTAATGTAATATGGTTTAATTTTTATTTTATTTTATTTATTTATTTATATCTATTAAAGTGATATGATATTTTTCCTTTTTTATAAATTTAAAGTATGATGGTCATCTCTAAGTTTGGTAGGAAAATATTGTTTAATGAAATTATGGTCATCACAACTTGAGGATGCATGGTGTCTCTTAAAGATTAAATTAATTTTGTTTATTAAATAATTTTAAAATGAATGAAATATTAGCTCATAGGAGTAGCTAATTGAAACGATCACAAGTATTTTGTAAAATAATGAAATTCAAAGTTGAAATTCCTTTAGATAAACCCAACCACAATATAATATATATATAATATTAATAGTATATATATACTATATATATATTTTACTTTTATCTTTAAATAGTTTTACAAATAAATTGTTGTTGTTATATTATTAAACACTAAAACATTATATATAATATCAAATGTCCTAATACTGATAAATGTTAGTGTTTTACAAAACCATCTTAAAAGTAATTATACTTGAAAATGAACTTTTGTATTCTATAGGATAAATTATTTTCCCTAACTTAGAATTTTTCATACCAAACTTTCAAATTGAACGCCCCATATTCACTTGAAGGCATATTAATATATATTTAAGTGTAGTAGAAAAACTTGTCATTACTCAATTGTCAAACTAGCAATGAGGACAGATATCATTAGCTATATTTCACAAATGAGGTTGCCTCGTCACCATTATTCAAGGAAAACCACACCACTTGGAATTACCCCTTTGATGGTCGTAAGGGGGCAAACTTTCACTCATGCTAGATCCCTTTGGATCTTGGGTCGTTAACCTCTTTATTTATGTCCTAGGAAAACAAGTTCTTAATCAGACAAAAACAGTTTTAGGATACACTCCATGCCCAAAAGATATATTAATATTATAATACTATTATTTCCATAAAATATATATTTAGATTCTAGAAATTATCAATGCATTTAACTTTTTTTTCGTAATTTTCGACCACTGATTTCCATGAGTTTCCAAAAAAAGTTACATTGATATATCCTTCAAGCTCATATTTATCCTAGAAATGACCAATAAATTCCGAGAAATAGTACCAAAAAAACAACCTGACTATTAAGAATGAAACTACCCCAAGGAGTAAACTTTGTGGGTACTCTTCATAACAAGAGAGATACGACTTAACGTAGTGGTTTTTCGAACAAAACAAACTAGTTATAGATACTAACATAGCAGAGTTAACAAACTATAAACAACTTACATATTTAAACTAAACGATAGTATCTATATAGAAAACTACAACTGATTGGCAACACAGAAAGAAAAGATCCAATTCAAAGATGGACTTATTCATCCAACATGATCATTGAGTACTCTAGAGAGGAGTTTACATTAACCATGTAGAAGGGTGGTACGCTGATGACAACTTCCTCATTCTGCTAAACGTTAGAGTTTGTATCCGAGTCTGAGACCACGAATTGCTCCACTCTATTAAGTCTAACCATTATATCATCCAAATCATACCTGATGTCCCTCAGTATTCTCTTCAACTCTTCCTAACCAACAAATAGTTTGTTGTTGTCAACATGTTTGTCTTCAATCACCATATTGAGGAGTGTCTCCATTTGTCGATGTGTTGATATAAATTGCAGGAAATATAATCTTCTCTTTCTCAACTTCCCTAGGTCTAGAACCCATTTGAAATTGTCACTACAAATTTCTGAGTCAAAATGATACATCCAGTCCCCGAATTCATGTTGGTTTAAAGGGGCTTGACCCAGGTTTAGAGTGTATTTCGCACCAACAAAACCCTCAACCACTCGCCCCTTCGGCAACGACCAGCAAGCAGATCTCAGTCTCACCCTAAGCAGTTATGGGAGGTTGCAGAATCAGGTTTCTGCAGCCAGAGGGATATCCGCGTTGTGGCAACCATGTATTCACTTTTATTTTATACCTATCTACAACCTTTCATACATAAATAACTTCGCATTGATGGTTAACTTCACATATTTGCACTTATCGCCTAAACATATCTGAAAACAACATAACATGTATTCTTCCGCATAATTCAATGAAAAGCATGCATGCCAATATTTATAACAATAGATAATGAACAGAAAAATATGCACACTACTTCGCCAAAACTTCTCCTTTATTAATAAGGATCTTCATACACACACTTCTCTTAACTGTGCACCCACTTGTAAGTGGTTTGCACACTCAACTGCAGACTCTTCCAAGGCCTCTGCACACTTAGCTACGAAGCCTTCCCAAAATTACAGACCTAAGACAAAAAATATGATCAATTTATGAATTATATCTATTCTTAGCTATAATTGACAAAGTATTACATCTTCTTTATATATATTTTCTTGCTACAAGACCATCATTCACATACCATGGATCCAAAAAAACAATGGACTAATACCCAATACTCATTACAAAATAAGGGACTTTGACCCACCCCAAAGTCCCTAGACACTGCACGATGAATAGAACTTTGCCAGCTCCGCGCGCTCTGCTCCTCAAAATGTAGATTCCTTGACCAAAACTTGGACCAAGTTGGGTTGCACCCAACAGGACCCCAACACTCACCCATGACTCGTCCCAAGTCACTCACTTGCGGTCCCCTTGATTTTTGCTGCAATTCCATTGTAGACTGTATTGTACTGCTAGATTGTTTCTAGCATTTGTTTCTCCTCTTGTCACACCTCCTCTAGTAATTCCTTTATGGTTGGGCCAACAGTCTTCTGCAGTGTTTATGTCTCCCTTTTCTTCAACCCTTTGAGCCTTTCGTCCACTACCTGAGAAATTTGGAGGGTGTCATCCTGCCACAGTTGAGTCCTCTCTTGCAAAATTTGCTCCTTCCTCCAAATATCATCTATCTACTTTTGGACGTTCCTTCCTTCGGTAATACTGGTGAGCCTATCCAAGATCAGTAGGGTCTTCACAACTGCCAAGATCTTATCACATTGCTTCTGATTCACCTATAATTCCTCCTCATTCTTTTGGATGCTTGGATACTCCTACAGTGAGGTCCAAATATGCATCATGTCATTTAGTAATTTCCCGCAGTCCGCCACTATATCAAAGATCCCTTTCAATTTTCCTTTTAAGTCCTTCTACCTCTTCTCCCACACTTCTGGTGGCGTCGTTGGCTGTAACCTTATTTTTAGCTCTGATATCTTCACTTCATACTCGAATTTCATCTTTTCTAGTGTATTCTTTGATTCCTTGATCACGAAGGCGAGCTTCGTAACCTTCTCTACTAGTGGTTCCTCCTCACAGACCTTCACGTCCGGAACTGTGCTGCAAGTATATGAAATGGTTTTTTCCAACTATAGTTGTCACTGCCATACATCGTCTCTTTGCTTATCCACCTACTCTAACTCCTTCTTCAGCGCAGCTTTCTCCTTTTCTAACTGCATAGTCAACAGCAAGGTTCGTTTTTCATGCTCCTGCAATAGTTAGGTTGTTAAACTCTGATGAAATTCATGTAATACCTGAATGGGAAGTGCAGTGATGTTCATGTTGACGTTGCTCCATGTTTTTGCTCGCTCTTTGTCTTCTGGTGCATCGAACTGTAGTGCCCCAGCTAGCACCTACAAAATTCTGACCTCGAAGGTTGTCTCTGTTCTCCGCTCTACCTACAACGGTTGAGTTATTTGTTCTAGTTGTCTCACTTCCTGTGGCAACGCCTTCAACTCCGTGATGCCTTGTTGTACCTCATCTAAGATCGCTCTATAGTGATCATCGATTCTATCCCAAGTCTTCGCGGTGATCTCCTGAACCTTCTTTATGATCTCGTCGATGTCCCCATTAGTGAGGATCAACGGTATTGTGCCTCTGGACTTATATGCTTTCTACTTTTTCCTCAGGCCCGCCACAGTTTTTGGTACTCTCCTTTTGACAATAAAGGGTGAATCCTCTAATACTCTTGCATCACTAAGGGGTTCCTCATGCTCCTCCTCTCGTTCTATTTTCTCTATTTCTCTATCCTTTCCACTTGTACCTACACCCTGCGAGGTACCCTTCTCCGTTCCAATATCTCCACTAAGCGGAGTCATCCATTCTTCTGGCCAGCATTGTACTACTACAATTAAATCATCTTCGATCACTAAGTGTTAGGTCCCTATAATACTAGTGATGCCCCATTACTATTGTAGTTGTATCCCTGATTAATATTGTTGTGCCCCTATTGTCCCCATATTGTTATTATTGTGCCCCATAGAAGCCCACTATTGTTATTATTGTGCCCTTACATTATTATTGTTATGTTGGCTCTGATTATATTATGACCCCTTAAACTCCTATATATAGAAAGGAGGTCTTGTCAATTGTATAATCCAAGAATTGTTCATTTGTGTAATGTAAAGGAGGTTTCCCCCTCGAAGAGGCTGAATTCTAAGGCATTGATCTATCTTTTCTATCTTTTTGTGAGCTGGTTTCATAACATTTGGTATCAAAGCCTTGGATTCTAGGGTTTCACTGCTCCAAATAGGTCATCATGGTATTTTCGCTATAACTTCTTTTCTGCGATGTTTTAGAAGCTAAAAAAAAAAACAATTTGAGAAGAAATATTTCTGAACCGCACATCCGAATTTTAGATCTTGTCTTGCTATATTTTCGGAGATATGATACGAGGAATTTAGGGTTTTTGCAAGCTCCAGAATTTCATCTAAAACAGGCCATCGTGGTATTTTCACTATAATCTTTTCGCTACAAAGTTTCAGAAGCTAAAGAAAAAATCCATTTGAGAAGAAATCATTCTGAATCGCGGGTTTCAATTTCAGATCTTGTCTCGCTATGTTTTTGGATATATGATCTGAGGAAGTTAGGGTTTTTGCAGACTCCCGAATTACATCCTAAACAAGTGACCTTGGGAAAATCATCATAACTTTCTCTCTGAGCAAAAAATTGAAATTTCGTAAGAAGTTACAGAAAGAGGACGGACTGTAGTCTTCTGTGCATGGTTTACAGATCCGAAGGTCGAAACAGTGACACGTGGCATGTCGTACAAGTTCTCTCTACTGAAACATTATATAATCAGGTCATCTTAGGAGATTGGGCATAACTCCTTCTTGGAGAATCAAATTCTGATCAGACTTGCGGGGATAGAAAGAGGACTAAGAGGGCTACTGCAGGAGACAATTTCAAAATTTTGAGATCTGAAAGTACAGAGTTACAGTCATTTCAAGATCGAGCTCCTGAAATCAAGAAAATGCGATATGAGGAAGTTTGATGGAAAGGATATAGTAAATTGGATACTACAGATGGAGCAATATTTGGATCTCCATGGTGTACCAATATTACAAAAGGTATGTATTGCATCTTCATATTTAGAACCGGACCAATTTTTATGGTATAAAGGGCTTTGTTCTCATAAAAAACTTGTTACGTGGTCAATTTTCACAGAGGAAATGATAGCACATTATGAGGATACAAAGAGCAACACC
>APFE030775119.1:86341-108595 GCA_000404065.3 Pinus taeda
AATAATCCTAAATACTAATAATAATTAACCCTATGTATACAAACCCTAAGATAAATATTAAAAATACTAAAACCTAAGCATAATAATAATAATATTATGAGTTTGTATTAATTTTTTTTCCCTTGGAAAAAAGTCGTAATTTCTATTAATATATAAGAAATTACATTTTGTAGATGCTAGTGCATATGCGTATGGAGGCAGAGTTGCCTATCGAGTTCAAAAATAGACAAAAAAAGTTCAGTTTTATCTCCACGTAGGGAGTCTTGATGACATTTATACTGTTCCTGTGCCAGCTCTCTTACAGAGAGAAATTTAATCAAAATTTGAATTCTGTCTCTTCTCAGAGAGAGAATCTAAGTATCAAAATCGGTACTATATGTTCAGAGTAGTTCATTTAGTACAAAAGATATAAATAACTTAATATATACAAGTTAAACAAAAATTGTAGGGCTTATAGCCCATTTTTTGTGAGTTCCACAAATGGTCTGTGATAGTGCTGGTGAAAGTCCCCATCAATCTCTTCCTGTATCAGCCAGTCATCGCTCTGTCTAAGTGCGGCCTCTTTGGAAAGGTAGTCTACCCCCAAATTTCTCTCCCTGTAAATGTGGCGACAGGAAAATGAGCCAAAAGTAGATATCAGTCTATGAGCCTCTTCTAATATATGCCTCAATGAAAATGCATTGCAGTGAGATGCATTATTTAACCAGTTGCAAACGATTTTGGAATCACCAAACAGTTGAAGATGTATGAAATTCTTTTCTAATGCAAAATGTATGAGATGTTTGGCAGTGCAAAGTTCAACATAATTGTTTGTTCCCTTGCCTAATCTCATTTGAATCTTGAAACAATGAGTTTTGTTTAGATAGAGTATGGCACCACCACCACATCCCGCCTCTTGTGCAGAACCATCAAAATATGCCCACGGTTTTGATTTGTTAATTATTTCTAGCTTAATAATACGGGCAGGGGTATTGGAGTCCTCCTTGGCAAGAAGATCATAAGCTGCAATAGTATTGATCATGATAGCAAGCCAATGGGGTATCTTGTGGTTGAATATGGATTGATTTCTTGCAATCCATAATGACCAACAAATAAGGAGAGGCATGTTCCAGGATTTGCCATTTTGATTTTCACACCATGTGCTCTAGGTGTCCTTAATGTTGTGGCCTTGCCAGTTTTTTAAGCTTAGCTAGTGAGCAATAATGGAGTTCCAATACTCCTTGGAGATGGGGCAGTTAAGGAAGAGATGTTCAGTGCTCTCTTCATTATTACGGCACAATTGACACCAGAAAGAGCCATGGAAAGATATTTTCATCAGATTTAGACCCATTGGTATCTTGTCGAACAAAATGTTCCACATAAGTAAGCAGGTTCGAGGGGCAGCTTTGAGCTTCCAGAGTAATTTCCAAGTTGGGTTGATGTCCTGGGGTTTGTAAGGTTCCATCAATCTAATATAACCCTCCTTAGGAGAGTACGATCCGTGTTTGGTAAAAGCTCATATAATCTCATCCAGACCTTCAGTAAGCCGAATGTGAGCCTGGGTAAGAGCTTCCATGTAGTTATGCCAAACTTGCTGCCATTGTATAACTATGTCCAGATCGAGAGCCGTTTTCCAGGCCTGCCGTAGAAAGGAAGAGTTGTTGTTATCACTGATGTGCCTGATGTGTGTGATCTCCCTGCTGTGTAAGTGCCTTAACAAATCTGCAGGTAGCCTGTGTGCATTGCCACAACCAATCCATGGGTCCATGCCTATACGGACAACATTTCCCTCCTTTAATCCCCACGTAATGCCCTCCCGGATGAGTGGAATAGCATTTATAATTTCCTTCCAAATATTCGATATATTGTTGTTTATTATGCGCTACTATCTGAACCAGTCCATCAGGTTCATAGGCCAGATATATTTTGCTTGTGCAACCCGGGTCCAGAGGCTATTTGAAGTGATAAGTTGCCAGTCGAGCTTTTCCGCCAGAGCTTTGGAGAATAAATCTAGCCTTTTAATGCCCCATCCTCCCCATCTCTTGGGCTTTGCTATCGTCTCCCATTTGACCTAGGCAAATAACCTACCCGATTGATTGCCTTTCCATAGAAATCTATAGCATATGTTTTGTAGTTTGTTCAGTATACCCCTTGGTATCCAGGCAAGGGTCATCCAAAAAACAGGAGTGGCTTCAATCATAGCTTTTATAAGGACTAATCTTCCTTCACGGGAGAAATATTTATGGTACCAAACATGTAGGCACTTTTCTAATTTTACAATGAGCCAAGTCCAGTCCACGATCTTGTATCCATGAGGCTCAAGCCTGAAGCGTAGATATTTTAGACCATATTCCAGATTCTGTAATGTAAAGGGGAAATGCTGAGTGGTAAACACTATCTCATGTTGTGAGAAAACAAAAGCAGTAATCATAGACTTACTGTCGTTTATAATCATCCTTGTTGCATGCTGAAAGAGATTGAAAATATTCTGAAGGACCGTGGAATCTCCAATACTACCACTTAAAAAAATGAGAATGTCATCAACAAATAAAAGGTGGGTGAGTGTACAGTTCTCAGATATCTTGATTCTAGCCAATTGATTCCTGTTACGAGCTGATATGATGGCTCTACTTAATCCTTCCATGATAAGTAAGAAAAGTAAAGGGGAGAGTGGGCATCCCTGCCAGAGGCCCCTCTCTGAAAGGAAAAAAGGTGTGGCCTCCCCATTTAATAATACACTATAAGATATATCCTTAGTACAACGCATAATCCATTTAATAAATGCATAAGGAAAGCCAAGATGAGTCAGCAATAGTCTAATATAGAGCCAATTTGTTTTGTCAAAGGCCTTAGAAAGGTCTAGCTTCAAAATCATGCCCTTTTGCTTCCTCATCTGCACTGAATGGAGGAGTTCCTGGGCCGTGGCAATGGCCTCATGTATCTGTCTGTGCTGAAGGAAAGCGAACTTTTCAGAGGATATGTGGCTGGATAGAATACACTTCAGACGGTTTGCAATGATTTTTGCAATGATCTTGTACAAATAGTTGCAAAGGGAAATGGGTCTAAAATCTTTGAAGGAGGAAGGATTGTTGGATTTCGGGATAAGGGCTATGAAAGTGGATTTGATGGAAGATGATATTCTTCCCCTCCTTCTGCAGTCCTCCTCAATTTTGAGCAAGTCATCCCCTAGGATTTCAAGGAAAGCTATATAGAACTCGATAGTCCACCCATCCGGGCCGGGACTCTTATTTTTCTTAAACCATTTTATGGTTGCCTCAAGCTCTTCCTTCATCACTTCCTTCATCAGGTCCCTTGAATCCTCCTATTCCAAAAATCTAGGAAAGTGTTCTACAACCCACATGATTTCCATAATATTTGCAGCCCTTGGCGCCTTGTATACGCTTTTGAAATGATTAGCGGCTAAGCTAGCCAGATCCCACTGTGATGTTACAGATTGTCCTTGATCATTTCAAATTTCCCAAATAGTATTAATGGCTTTCCTACCATTGGCAAATTTGTGGTAGAATTTGGTATTGTCATCTCCTTCAGTGAGCCAGATAGCCCTGCTCCTGAGTCTCCAGCTCTCCTCCCTTTCCTTCAGAATTTGTGTTTGCTTCGAGATGAGGGAGGTATAGTGTTCTTTACATTCATGTGATATGAAAGTGCCATTCGAAGAGTCCTCATGTGTGGCTACTGCAACTCTACTGCCTGTAGTGTGTTGTCATCATTCTTCTGTTTCTGATGTGCCTAGGTTTTGGATATCCCTTTCAAATCTTTCAGTTTTCTGATGAATCCCTCAGTATGGTCCTCGTGTTCCAGTATAGGGTTGGACTGCCAAAAGTCAGTGACCAATTGAATGTAAGAAGGGTCCTTGAGCCAAGAGGCATTGAATTTGAAAGGGCATTTTATTCTCTTATTTATGTCTTCCAGCTCCATGAAAATTGGCCGATGATCAGAAATACCTCTAGTACCAACCCATTGTCTAATACGAGGATGTGTGTTTAATAAAGCTTCTTTAATGAGATATCTGTCTAGTCTCCTTGCCAGACTATGATCTCCACTACGATTGTTTGTCGAAGTATGCTGTATCCTGGCAGATGGGATGTCCACCCATTGATGCTCCTCTAGTAAAGTTGATATAGTGTCAGATAGTCCATCTATATGGGTCGAGTGGCCCCAAGATTCACTGAAACCCAACGAGAAATTTAAATCCCCTCCAAGTATGATATTGTTTGCCTGCAGGATCTCTGAGTCTAATAAGCTTCTCCAGAAATTTTCCCTATCCATACAAGGTCCATATACATTCACAATACGAACTTCTGAATCTAATGAAGGGGCATATATATCCACACCTATATATCCCCTTCCTCCCCAGATATTCCTAAGATCCATAGATTTGTCACATAAACCAATAGCGATACCCCCAGATCTCCCAGTGGCGTCCAGGCATGGAATGTCCAATTCAGCATCCATGAATTGAGGGTAGAAATAAGGGCTTCAACCGAACATAGGGTTTCTTGTAAGAAAATAATATCCACCAAATTCAAAGTAAGCAGTCTTTTGAGTGCTAGTTTTTTAGGAGGGTTAGCAATCCCTCTGCAATTGAAGGATAGAAACTTCATGGAGGGTGAGGGAGTGGCCATTCCTTGCTCTAAGGGCCCTATCTATGGTTTGTTGTCACGCAAGGGAAACCTCTTCACCCGCAGTGTGTCTGGATCTAGTGAGATGAGATGGGTGACCCTTGGTGGGCTTATGGGAGGCCGAGGTAACCTCGAGGTCCAAACCAATCGCATCACATCCTCTATCCTTCGATCTGGAATGAAGAGAGTAATGGGGGGATGCAATGGGGGAGGGGATGGGAATTGAAGGGAGGTATGATGACGTAAGTGATGGGAAACAGGGGCAATGATAGGAGGAGTTAGGGGAAGAGTACAATGAAGGGAGGAAGGAGGAGCTCGACCCCGAGTTCCTAAAGAAACCGTGGAGGCCGGAGATGGTGAAGGTGGAGGGGATGCAATATTGTATGAATGGGATGCAATAGCTTCAGATATACCATATACAGGAGAATAGAGAGAGGAGGATGTAGATAACATACCTGGTTGAGAGATGTCCTCCTTTGCTGGACTCGAACTCGTTGGTGGAGGAGACAATGGAGGGTTTGTGTCTTTGATACCCTTGTCAGTGCCTGCTTCGTCAGGTTCTCCTTGGGTGTCTTCTACCTCCTTGCCATTCTTTGCCAATTCCATATCCTTGTCAGGTAGAGTAGGGTTCCCTCTGGGCTGCTCCGTCTCTGTGTTCTGGTCATTACCCTTGTTCTTGCAATTGAGAGGACAATCCTTGAATAAGTTCCCCACCTTGTAGCATCTTCGGCATTGATATGGAATGCCTTCATAGTCGATCATCTGCTTGCGGGAGGGGTCCCTCCACTGTATGGTAATATGCTCCTGCAAGCCACCCCGAATATCCAGATTTATAAGGATCGTGGCGTATGCCATCATACCCGTGTATTGGTATGATTTGTCATATTCCATGAAGGTGTCGATAGCGTTTCCAATCCGTCTGAAGATATCCTCCGACTAATATTGTAGAGGAAGACTTGGGAGCCGAATCCATACTGGTCCGATACCAATTTGCTCAGTCTCCAGATCAAAAAGAGGTGTCCAGCATTTCAATAGAACCGGGGCATGTTCAAAATGCTAATACGAAGACAAAACCCAGTTGGTATGGTTGGCGTGAGCACATCTCAGTGCGAACCATCCCCTCACAAAAGTCTGCACAAATGGGATGTCCACCAGATGGTGGTCCCAAACCTTTGATGCCCAAGTCTTCAGACGAGAAGTCGTGTAGTTCCGTCCTCTGATGCGCCCTACCAAGACTCTGTCAACAAATTCCATAGTTTCTCCCCACTATATGTCCTCTTCCAACCTGAGAAAAATGTCGTCCGCCTTGGACTTATAACAGTTGTACTTCTTCTTAGACCCCTTTTGGTGAGTCTGATGCAGTACCCTACCCGGAAAAGGGCTAGTGGATACAGGGGTAGGGTTAGGGTTTGACGAGGAGGGGTTAGGGTTTCTGGCGGCAGAAGATAAGGAACCGGCGAGCAGTGGAACGACGGTAAAACTGCCAGAAGGTGGAGCGAAAGAAGTCGGGTGAGGTATGTTGGCAGATCTGGCGGACACATTCTATGGAACGACCTGTCAGGGCGACACCTCAAAAACAGGGAGGTCCAAACCAGGGTTAGGGTTTAGACAATCAGTAACAAAACCGAGGGTAACCGGGGAATGTGGAGGAGTTGAGAGTGACGGCCATGTGGACGGGTCATCCGAGAGAACAACAGGCTATGACTGTGATGGTTCTGCATAAGAGAAAGTAGGAAAATATCCGAAGAATCCAGAGCTATACATACCTATAGATGCAGAATACATGGAACGCCAGATGGAAACCCCCTCCAACGGATCTTCAGAATAATCAACGACATCGAGGTCATCCATGTTGACAGCTGCACCTAGAAACAGAGGAAACCTCGAGAATGCTGGTAAACGGAGAATAAACAACCCCGGTAACGGACAACCAGGGATAGAGACTGGGATAAAACAGTTGGATGATGGATAACAGCCAGGTGAAAACTCTAAGAACAGATAAAAAAACCCCTAATACGCCGACAGGTTGCTAGCAGGTAAACGATGAGTAGAAAAACCAAAAAGGTACCATGCATGACTAAAAGTCTACAGGGTTACGGGAGCCTGATCATGGGTTATCTGCAGTAACATGCAGTACCCAAACCCTCAACAGAAACCCTCACGAAGGATTAACCACAGAGTCTCCATTCATGAATATTTTACATACCTATGAGTTTGTATCATTATAATAATATTAATATAATAATTCATAAATATATAATTATATAAGAATATAGTTGCTATATATTTGTATAGTTATTAATTACCATAAATAATAAATAATTGGTCTTTATTTGTTCTTATTATAATAATATTGATTATATTATTATTATAATAATAATTATATTTGTATATTATATAATAATAATATAATATATTATAATATTATAATCGAATATTATTAATAACTATATAAATATTCTATAATGTAGAACATCATGAATGACAGAGGCAAGAAAGTGCCAGTTGTGCACAACAACTAGTATTCAACAATTGGGTGGTCTTTTAGACCGCGAGGTTTCGAGACGTCATTAAAATTGCTTTGATTCGATTCAATTCAATGCTTTCAACACCCTGCCAAATGCACAACAGATTCGGTGAAATGAGTGGGGTTTAGGGTATAGGGGTAAGCCAAAATGGTCAAATCCGTGTGAAATACGGTGATCGCAAATTACGGGTGAAAACATCAAAAATTCGGTGTCTACAACATGAAATCATCGTCGCTCAGACCCTCCTGCTCGGGGAATCAAGAATGCATTCTAGAATGTGTGAGACAGTTGTTGGCACTTAACCATCTCAGAGTCAATTGAGTTCATGAAAATTATTTTATTATTTATTTATTTATGAAAAATATAAAATTTAATATAAAATTTACTAATAATTTTACACTTTCTCATTTTATTATTTATTTATTTATGAAATATATAAATTTAATATAAAATATCACTAGTAATTTGCACCAATTAAAGTGTAAAGAAACGTTTATAATATTGTTAAATTGTAATAATTTCAATCATATTTACATATTTGATTCAACATTTTTAAATTTCAACATCTCAATATTATCTGTTTTTCAAAGAGGAAATACAACAACAATTAATAATAAAAACAATTAAATTACTCCCACAAGTAATAAATGTAATATTATATGTTTTTTAAAAGGAAAATACAACAACAATTAATAAAAAGGAACTATTAAATTACCCCCACAAGTAATAATGTAAATATTTTAATATTTATTAAAGATTGATATCTATCAGATTACCAACTCATATCAACTTCGGTGTGAAGTGGGATGGTGAAAAAGGCCCAAAGAAGCTTGGGAAGATCGGGTGAGTACATTTTGCACCTCTAGGGCGGTGGAATTGGAAAAACATTTCATTTTGGAATGTGATGCATTCAAAGACATCAGAGAAAGTTATGGGAATATGCTATCATTGCACCTCTAGGGCAGTGGAATCGGAAAAAAATTTCATTTTGGAATGTGATGCATTCAAATACATCAGAGAAAGTTATGGGAATATGCTAATATTGGTTTCTGGCTTTTTAGTGAGGGGATTGTTGGAAAGTTGGGTCAGCTCATCATCAATTTGAACAAGAAAATGATTGAATTGCAAAAGATGAAAAACGTGGAACTAATAGTCCCATAGACTATTTTTAGTCTTGTAAACATTAAAATATCATTTCATTTCTATTATTACTCTATATTTTAATTTTTAAATATATAAATATACATTTATTTTTATAATTAATTAATTATAAGGAAAAAAATATTTTTTCTACTATAAAAAATTATTACTATTTTAAAATTCTAACTTAAATATAATTTATAATTATATTATAATTAATATTTTTAATTAAATTTTTAATTTAAAAAATATTATTAATAATATTATTTTCATAAAATAATTATGAATATATAAAAATAATATTAATATATAATGTAATTCACATAAATATATTAAAATATATAATATATGATTTATCCCCTTAGCATAATAAGGAAATCCCACACTTTTACATAAAATTGCATGAAAGTGCTTATAAAAAGATTTCACTTTAATCTAATTTATGTGTGATAATTATAAATATAATAATTGTGATGGCATGATTTTCTTTTATTCCCCCAAAATTTGGATGAGATTTTTATGTTTTCGTCCAAAACAATTATTTTCGACTCTACTGTTCCCTTGTAACATGTGTATGGAAAATTCCTGCTGGGTGACTTGCATTATGAGCGGCTATTGTCTTCTTTATACAACTCCAAAGTTGTCTTCTTTATATAACTACTTGTTTTGGAAGGTGTTTTCGCTCTTCATCTTCAATCTGCTCTTAAGCCAAATAATTACTTTGGAGGTTTCTTACCTTTCATTTTTAGCCTACCAAATTTCTTTAGATGTATACATAGAATTGTTCTCATTCTCAGTATTTTCTTTTTATGGAAATCTTGATGGATTTTTCTCTAATTTATGTGGAGGATTTGGATTATGCATCTTAGTGTGGAGGATTGTGGCTTTTACCTATTGTCATTGTTGTTGTTGTTGTTGTTGTTGTTGTTGTTGTTATTATTATTATTACCGTTGCTAAAAAGTTTGTACAACACACGTGAACTGTCATGTTTGTTGTTCTTAGTTTGCATCTGTGCTTGGTCATGCTTTATCATTTCAACTAGCCACAATATACTCACCAATATAGGGATGGAAAATCACGTGTGGAAAGATAAGGATTGGGGGTGTACAACATCGATTGGATATTTCAAACATTGTAGGTCAGTTGTACCTCCTGCTCACAAACTGGAAATTCATTTTACAACGTGTGGAACAACTGTCAGCACTTATCCTTCTCAGTGACAAGGCATTATTTTATTTATATATCATTATGTATTTTTTTTATAAATATAATGTAAAATATTATTATGTATTAGTCATTTTTAGCTATTATATAAGAATGTAGGTTGGCTCATCACTTTTATGCAAGGAAAACCACTTCACCACCTAAACTAACTCACTTGTGGTCTGTTAGGGGGCAGGCTTTCATCCCGCCAGATGCCTCTAGATCTTGGGCCGTTAACCTCTTTCCTTACGTCCAAGGAAAATGAGCTCTTAGTCAAGCACTTAGGGCATACCCAAAGTACATCATTGTATATTCTTATAATTTACATGTTTGTATATATTGTTTATCCATTAAAATTTTTAATTTCAAAATATTAACGAATAATTATTAATAAAAAATCTATGCTAATTAACTATAAATAAATAATATCACACAAAAAATTATATTATTATTTAAAAATAGTTAATAGATATTTTAAAATTTAAATAATGTTATTAATTAATTTAAACTAATATTTTTATTATTAAACAATAGTTTATTTGGTATTGTAAAAATATAAAATAAAGCGAATACAATGTTTTATGTTCAAATTTCTAGCCATATATTGAGGCCCAAGATTGTTCACCTAAACAATTATAGTGGTAACAATAAAAATTGCCCTCATATGAGGATAGTATAAAACGAGGTTATAGACTCATCTAAACACACACATAATTATCAAATGCAAATATATAAAAAAAACTTTTTAAAAACTTAAACACAAATTTGTGACTAAAATTTCAACAAATGCAAATATATCACATAATTATCAAATGCAAATATATTTAAAAAACTTACTTAAAAACAAATTTGTGACTAAAATTTCAACATACTCAATATATATGGAATTAAATTGGAGTTTTTGGATTAATTTAATGTTCATTTTTTAAATATGTATTTATTTCATTTTAAAACCATTTTATTATTCATTCTTTTCTATAAATATGAAAAATAGTTGTAAATTTGTTTTCCTAAAATTATTATACTTTATTTTTATATAATTTTTTTGTATCACTTTTTTTTTTCCAAGAAAAATATGTTAAATTTGGCAACTAGGGCCAAACTTCATCTTGGACAACTCATATGAGGTAGCTGATATTTCTATTGGATTCCTCTCTCCGAGAGGTGTAGGATTGATCTAAAGATCATCCCATTGTTACATGCGCAAATGGAATTATGAATTTATTTTGATTATGGACAAATTGTCAAGGTCGGCAAGCAAACTCATGTAGGCTCACAAGCCCAACAGTCACGTCTATTCATCCTAAACATTGCATATAAATACATGGTGCCTCCTCCTCATTTGGACACTTCATTCATTCACACATCTCTCTTGATTGGGTACGGATTTCTAAGGCCTCTTTCTCTCCACACGTGCGAATAAGGCACTGTTCTTTTGTTGTCTATGCGTTGAACAACATTGACCATCTTTGACCACAATTTTGTGTGGGGAATTTCTTTTTGGGCGGGCCACAGTTCTAGGCACGAAATCCGAGTCTATTTGACCAGCGTTGACTGTGTTAGGGCTTGCTACTGTGTTGACATTTGTTGACCAGATTTGACTAGACATTTTTAGACTGTTTTTGGGCTGATTTCACTTGTTGTTGAAGGTTGAGTTGACTGAGTTTGACCAAGCTATTTTGGAGGTCAAAATCTACCCTGTTGACCAGCGTTGACTTTCTGGTTAGGGCCTTTTGTTTCTGTTGTTTGACTGGTCATATTTCACTGTGATTGGGCAAGTGAATATTGTATATTGTACTCTCTCTCTATGTTGAACTTTTGAAGAATTATAAGAATTGATCAAGGGTTTCCCCACATTGGGGTTTGTCCTTGGCTGGTGTCATATCATGTGTCCCTTTATCTTGGCTTGTCTTCTACTGTTATTTTTTATGTTTACTATAATGATGATGTGATTTCTAATTTGTATATTGATGTTGGGCTAATAAAGAAATATAAGTAAAATTACTCTTAGCATAGAACATACCATTGGTAACTAAAATTAACATGGTATCAGAGGTGAGGTGAAGACAAAGCCCAAGCAAGAGTGAGAAGAGGAATCACTAAGAGGAGCAATCACTGATCAAAGGACAAAATTCAATGGCCTCCACATCCTACTTCAAGTCTAATGATAAGCTTCATGATAAGTCTCATTATCATGCATGGAAGATGTCTCTTGATTTGACAATATAAGAATAAGATGTTATGGATTATGACCAGGGAAAGATTTTGGAACCTCCTTCAAATCATCGGTTGCTGCTAAGACAAAGTACAAGATGGGTGAAGTCAAAGCCAAGAAGATCATCAAGGATTCTATTCATAAGAATTTAGTTGCTTACATCTCTGATTTGAACACATCAAAGGAGATATATGATAGGTTGGTTGGCATGTTCAAATCTAGCAATGACCACATTCTTTTCCTCAAGAACAAGCTGAAGGATATAAAGAAAGGAAGAAATGAAGATATCCTATCCTACTTCATGAGGATTACTGAGATAACAATCCTACTTCATGAGGATTACTGAGATAAAAAATGATCTTCTTTCGATTGGAGAAGTTATTTCTCATAAGGAGCTTACTCTCATTGCCCTTGGAGGACTCCCTCGTGAATAGCACATGTTCAACACTACTATTAACAATGACATGATTCCAGGTTTTAAAGAATTGATGACTAGATGTTCTCAAGAAGAAACAAGGATGATGGAACTAGATATGCCTTCAAATGGCAATGATCCTACTGCATTCTCCGCTCATGCTAAAAGGAAGAACAATGCAGGTTCAAAGAAGCGATGTCAAGGAAGGTCAGGTTTCAAAAATGGAAGGAAGGGAAGATGCTTCATTTGCAACAAGTTTGGTCACTATGCTAGCGAGTGTCCTAATAGAAGGGATACACCTCATGATGATGATAACCATAACAACAACAATTTCAGGGGCAATAACAACCAAAGGAATGATAGATTCAACAACCAAGGAAAAAGGAATGCTCTCGCTCCTCATAAAGGAAATGGTCGCCCTCCTAAGAGATCAAGAAACACCAGGTATGATGAATCTAATGTTGTTGATAAAAAGCAAAAATAATTCTATCTTATATATTCCCTCTCTACTGCATCTGCTTCGGACATTTTAGGAAACTGGTTGATTGATAGTGGTGCCTCAAGGCACTTCATCGGGTATAAGGAAGCTCTTTCAAATCTGATTGAAAAGGATACAAATTTGGAAATTATCCTTGGAGATAATTCCACCTATCACGTAAAACATGTTGGGAATGTTACTCTTTAATTGAATCAAGGTAACACCATTTATCTACAAGAAGTACTATATGTACCCGATCTAAATAAGAACCTAGTATCTATCTCAGCGATGGAGGACAAAGGATTCAAGGTGGCGTTCATCGATGGAAAGGTACGTGTGTGGAACAAAAATTTCAATGATGCATTTACACCTGGCTTCAGGGTTGATAGCCTATGTCAAGTTGGAGGAAGCCCATTGGGAAATATGTCTTGCGACACATCACTTCAATCCGAATTACAACACCAGAGGTTTTCTCATCTACATTATAAGGCTCTACCCGATGTGAGGAAGATGGTGATAGATATACCTAAATTTAAAGTAGAACATGAAGGTAATTACTCCTCTTCTATTATAACTTTCTTATCTTATATTTGAAATAAAATTAAAATAAAAATACCCCCAAACATAATTAATAAAAATAGTTATTAATTATAACTCTTAATAATAATTATCATGATTATTATTAGTTATTTATAATATTAATTAATTAAAGCTTATTTATAATAATAATTGTTATTATTAGTATCATTAATTATTTATAACAATAATCAATTATTATAAAATTTTATTAATCATTTAGTTAATTAACAAAAAAATTAGATTTAACACATAACAATACTTAGTCACTACAATACCTTTTAAGTAATTAATTAATCAATTAATTATTCTAATTAAATAAAAGTGTATTAATCTAATGAAATTAGTTATATTAATTATAATAAAATAAGTCATTTACAATAACAATTAGTATTTAATTATAATATCTATTAATTAATTAAATCCAATTAAAATTAGTTATATTATTTAATAAATTAAATAAATAATTTATCTTTTATTAATAACAAAATTAAAAAGAATTAATTATCTTTATTAAATATGAATTTAATTATTATCATTATAATATTAATTAATCAATTAGTTAATTAACTAATTGGAATTTAAGGTATAATAATGAATTAAAATTTAGTAACAGAAATTAGTCACATTATAATAACATTAGAATAATAAGAAAACTATTAATAATTAATTAAAAAACTATTCATTAAAGGATATTTTAATAAATAATATAATAAAATACAATTTAAGATTATAATATAACATTAAGACATGATTAACAATTATTAAAAATTTAAAATAGAAATGAAAAAAAAATTAAGCCGACCACATCTCCTTAAAATCAAATTATCCTTTTACTATTTATCCTCTCACTAAAGCTCTTCTTCTATCATCATTCAGAGATTGTCCTGATGATGGATCCCTATTGGGATTTGAAACATTGACAAGTATGATTATTATTGTGGATACTCTGAGATTGAACTTGAAAGAAATGAACCACACATGCCTCAAATCCAAAATTATATCCCTGTACGGAGGGGATACATGGAATGAGACCATTTTACTCGAAAAATTCCGAATGAAGATAGCAAGAAGAGCTGCAGATCTCCAATTTCTTAAAAGTTGTAGAGAAAATAACCTAATTTACTCTTTTGCGCATATTAATCATAGATTATATAACATATATAATGATAAAGCACTTTTTAAACTAAGCAGATCTCTGGTACATGCAGAAATTGACAAACTTTGGGCTTCTCTGGATAGTCTTAGACGATTAGCATTTTCTTCGCATCTAAAACTGGCCAACAACATTAACAAGGATCTTTGATCCGTAGTTGATGCCAAGGCAGCTGTGAAAGCTCATAATTAAGGCCATATCACTCAAATAAGGCAACTGAAGAATCTCTCCAAACTATTAAACAGGTTAGTGATTAATAATAATATCGAAATAATAAGCAACAGATTTATCACATTTAACAACGCAATATAAACTGGAAATAAGGTTAATTTTCGGTAGCAAAGGAAATTGTTCAATGATTTCAAGATCAGAATTGCCCCCAAACAGATGCAACAGCACAAACGTGAATTCAGATTCTGCACATGAAGCAGTGCTGGATGGAAGCAGGGTTTCGGGCAGCGCAGAGAAAATAGGAACTTCAGATTCTCTGGAAAATAAGAGAGCCAACGTCAGTAGGATAAGGAAAGCCTCTACGGTTGTAATAAATGAGACTGAAGTAAAAACCAACGAAAGAAAAAACTCATAACGAGGGAAGGAGAATCAATTAAGGTTTTGGGAGATGTTGACAATCAGGTCAACAACAAAGTGAATATAATTGAGGACACAGGAAGGGTCGATAACAGCCTGAGTCAGATTTTAGAATTGATATTACCAGATAACAGCGCAGATATGAACTTCATTCTTGATGAATGGACTAAGAGCATCAGCCCCAACGCTGCTGAGGAAATAAGAAGTTGTTTGTCACCTAACAAATGAATTAATATCGCTAGGAGAATTGGGGAACCGTGCACTTGTGAAATAAGAATGGAGACAGAAGCGGAATATTCTAACACAGGCAAGGACTTCAGTCCTGATAAATGGACTGAGAAGATTTTCCCCAGCCCCTTGGAAGAATTAAGAAATTCAGTTAATAATATTTTGTCTTCCCATAGCTGTGTTTCGATCAATAAGGGAAATGGGAAAACACGCATAATGGAGAGTAGAGCGAATAAGTTTGATAACAATGATCTTAATAACAATGAACCGAATAGGGACCAAACCATAGGAAAGGCCAGTGACAACAACATAAGTCAAATAGTTCGCAACTCTTTTTATTCCGTTAGAAGCAGTTCTTTAGGTAAAGACTGCAACTCCCCGAATTCTGTGAACCCAGCAGGATTCAGTAACCTAGGCTCCAACTTTTTCTCTGAATTAATTCCCAGAAGAAAGATGGTTAATTTGTCTTCTCAGGAATTAGGCCCATAGGTTATTGGTATTCTCAACAAGGTTTAGGCTTTGTAGTTGCTCTTAGGAGCATCCCTGTTGAGAGTATCATTTGTAGCATAGAGGATGGGATGATTAAGCTCTCTTTGGAAGATAAGGAGGCATTAAGGCAAGAATTTTCCTTCATTATGAGAAAGGCTAAAACTCCAAAGAGTAATTTAAATAAGGAGGAGCAAAGTGCCTTTAGATCCCTTCAGAATAATGACAAGATTGTGGTTCTTAAGGCAGATAAGGGAGGGGAAACAATGATCCTGGATAAACAAGACTACATTAGTAAAATCAAGGAACATCTTAGTTGTGGCAGTTATAAGAAGCTAAAAACTAACCCCATTCCTAAGATTATGAGAGAAGTTAAGAAGGCAATCTCAGATTCCAGCCTTGATGAAAAATTAAAAAAGAGATTAACTCCTTCCTATGAAACCATCCCAAGAATTTATGGGTTGCCCAAGATCCACAAGGAAGGGGCTCCCCTTAGACCAATAATTAATACCGTTGGTTCTCCAACCTATGAGCTCGCTAAGTATGTTGCAAAAATCCTTAAGCCTCTCATTGGGAATACTGACTCTTTTATCAAGGAATCCCATGATTTTGTGAAGCTTATCAGAAATGAAAGGGTAGACCAGGATGCCATCCTGGTAAGTTTTGACGTGGTATCATATTCACCAAGATCCCCTTGGATGAAGCCATTCTGGTTATAAATTAGGTTACTAACCCAAAAACTGCAAAACTTGCTGAGATTTGTTTGCGGTCAACAATTTTCACATTCCGAGGAGATTATTATGAGCAGACATTTGGCGTGGCAATGGGATCACCCCTCTCGCCAATTGTGGCCAACTTATACATGGAATACTTTGAAAAGAAAGCCCTTGAATCTTACCCTTTGAAGCCAACTTGGTGGAAACAATTCGTCGATGATACCAACCTGAAATGGACTCATGGTAGAGCAGTGCTTGATAATTTCTTTATGCACCTTAACTCTATCTCTCCCAAAATAAAATTTACTATGGAGCTAAAGGAGAACAATAGTATCCCATTCTTAGATTTTCTTATCATCAGGAAGGAGGATGGCTCTCTAAGACATAAAGTTTTTAGGAAGTCAACTCACACAGAAAGCTACCTCCACGCTGAACCCTACCATCACCCATCCCAAAAGCTTGGTGTCCTTAACACTCTTTTGATTAGAGCCCTTCGAATTTCTGACTTTGAACATCTCGAGGAAGAGATAAAGCATTTATCCTCGGTATTTAAGGGTATAGGCTATAGAGAAAAAGAAATTAGGAAAGTTATAAAAAGAGCGGAAAGGAGGGTGTTATCTCAGGAACCTAAGGCCCAGAACCTAGCTCAGTGTGGTAGAGTTTTCCTACCATATATTCAAGCCGTGACAGATAAGATTGCCAAAATCCTGAAAAGGAAAGACATAGTCACACAATTCTCAGCACCTGAAATAATTAAACAAAGTATGAGGTCTATCAAGGACGATATTTATAGACATCAGCTAAAGGGAGTTCACAAAATTGATTGTTCATATGGAAAAAGTTACATTGGTGAAACAGGTCGCTCTCTGCATAAAATACTAAAAGCACATGGAGCAGATATTAAGAATGGAAGGTGTCATACGTCAGCCCTTGCAGAGCATTCCTCAAAGACGAAACACTAGGTGTGTTTGGAGAGCGCCTTAATTATCGCAAGAGAAGAACATTATCAAATACGAAAGATTAGGGAGGCTCTTGAAATTATAAAACATCCACAGAATCTCAACAGGGACAATGGTATAGAGATCAATGGAAATTGGTTTCCTTTAATCAAAGAGATTAGGACCACCAGCACATCTCAGGTAATCAGGTAACTGCACCTCTCCTATTATAACTTTCTGATCTTATATTAAAAATAAAATTAAAATAAAAATACCCCCCGAACAGAAATTATAAATAGTTATATAATTATAATTCTAATAATAATTATCAGATTATATTTAGATATTATATAATAATTTAATTAAAGGATTATTTATATAATATAATTATTTATATATATTAGTATTATTAATTATATAACAATAAATTAAATATATTATAAAATTTTATTAATCATTTAGTTAATTAACAATTATTTTTAGAATTAACACATAACAATAATAGTCTTTACAATTTCCCTATTATGTAATTTAATTAATCAATTAATTATTATAATTAAATAAAAGTGTAATTAATCTAATGGAAATTAGTTATATTAATTATAATTAATGACTAATTATAGCAATTATTAATTAATTATAACTAATTAATTATAATACAGCTTCAGTGGGCCTAATGGTTAAGAGCATGTGTTTCCTCTTAAGAGGTCACATGTTGAAAACCAGAGGGGGGTAGAGTATGTATGCCTTCATGACTTAGCAGTCAAATCGCTGCGCGGAGGTGGGCCCCTTGTCCCACAAACAAGGGGGTCTCATACACCAATTTGGTGCCTGACTTGGTCGTGACCTTAAAAATGGATATTATTATATTATTATAAATAAAATAATTCATTTACAATAGCAATTAGTATTTAATTATAATATCCATTAATTAATTAAATCCAAATAAATTAGTTTGTATTATTCATAATAAAATAAATAAATTTATTCTTATTAAATACAAATAAAAAAATAATTATCTTTATCAAATATAGGAATTTCATTACTAATATTTAAGTAATTAATTTAATTAATATTAACTAGATTGGGCACTTAATGGTATAGATTAGAAGTTAAAAATTTTAATTTACAGAAATTAGTCACATTAGAAATAATCAGAAAATTATTAATGAATTAATTAAAATACTATTGCATTAAAGGGATGATTTAATAATAATAATAAAATACAATTTAAGATTATAATATAATTTTAAAACACGATTAATAATTATTAAAAATTAAAATTAAAAATTAAAAATAGGAATGAATTTTTTTTAAGCCGACCACATCTCCTTAAAATCAAATTATCCTTTTACTATTTATCCTCTCACTAAAGCTCTTCTTCTATCATCTTTCAGAAATTGTCCTGATGGTGGATCCCTGTTGGGATTTGAAACGCTGACAAGTATGACTATTACTGTGGATACTCTGAGATTTAACTTGAAAGAAATCAAACACAGATGCCTCAAATCCAGAAAGAACATGAAGGTGTTTGTTAGGGGTGTGCCGAAGGAAAGCATACAAGGGGACCATTCCCCTCAAGTGATAGCAAGACTACAGACATATTGCAATTGATTCGTTCTAATCTATCTGGTGCGATGCTCGTTAACTCATCAGGAGGATATTTATATTATGCTATATTTATGGATGATTTCTCTCGCAAGACTTGGATATATTTCTTGAAGAAGAAGGACAAAGTATTCTCATGGTTATGTTGTTTCAAAGCTTTGGTCCAAAATCAAACCAGGAAGAAGATCAAAATATTGAGGACCAATAATGGAACTGAATATGAATCAAATGAATTCAAAAATTATTGCATAGAAGCTAGCATTAAGATGGAGACTACTACAGCATATACTCCTGAGCAAAATGGTGTTGCTGAAAGGAAGAATCGTTCTATCGTAGAAGCCACTCGTGCCATGCTTCATGATAAAATCCTTCCGAAGTTCTTATGGGTCGAAGCTACAAACATTGTCGTGTATGCTAAGAATATATGCCCTCATCAAGTGTTGGACTCCAAAACTCCTGAAGAAGTTTTCATCAGTAAGAAACTTGATGTTTCTCACTTTAGAATTTTTTTTAGTCTCGTATATTTTCATGTGCCGAAAGAAAATAGAAGCAAACTGGATGCTTATGGGAAGAAAGGAACATTTGTGAGATACAGTGAAACTTTTAAGGCATATAGAATCTATGTGCCTGGTTAAAGAGAAGTGGAGATAAGTCATGATGTCACCTTCGATGACGATGTTGCCCTTTCGAAGGTTAGTAACCTTCCTCTTCCAAGGAAGGACAAAGAAGAAGATTCAGGAAAGCAGGGAGAACCACAGGATGAGAAAATGCCCAATGTTGAAGAACCAATGGATCCCATTAATCCACCCCCTCATGATCCCTCCTCCTTGAAAAGGATGCCCTCATGGATTAGGGAGACTCTCGAAGGTGCCGAGAGACATGTTGCACCTAGGGGGACTTTTGTGAAACCAAGAAACTAAATAGGTACCAAGGGCACTTAATTGCAATGAGCACCATTGTTCAATCTGATCCTTGAACATTTGAAGAAGCTGCCAAACACAAAGTTTGGAAGGATGCAATGAATGAAGAGTATGAGTCAATTATGAAGAATGATGTCTAGAATGTGGTTCCTAGACCCAAGGAAAAATCCGTTGTCACCTCAAAATGGCTCTACAAGATCAAGCATGGAGCTGATGGAAGTGCTGAAAAGTTCAAGGCCAGATTCATTGCCCGAGGATTCTCTCAAAAGGAAGTTGTATATTATGATGAGATATTTTCACTGGTTTCCTACTACACCACCATCCGTTCGATCATTCCCCTTGCTACCTTGCAAGCCTATTGGAATCTACCCCAAATGGATGTCAAGAATGCCTTCTTGCATGATTCACTTAAGGAGGAATTCTATATAGAACAACCTGAGGGGTTCGAAGTTTGAGATCGTCAAACACATGTATGTAGGTTGAAGAAAGAACTCTATGGGTTGAAGCAAGCACCCCGGGCTTGGTATGAGAGGATCGATATCTATCTAATGAAGTTGGGATTTACAAGAAGTGAAGCTAATCCAAAGCTTTACTTTTAAGGTTGACAATGATAGACCTCTCATCTTGGTACTCTATGTGGACAATCTCTTTCTGATAGGTGCAGACCCTCTTATCAATCAATGTAAGAGGGAGTTGGCTTCTGAATTCGAGATGAAGGACCTAGGATTGATGCATTACTTCCTAGGGTTGGAGGTCTATCAAAAGCCAGGTGAGATTTTTCTTTCTCAAGGAAAGTACACTATAAAGATACTTGAAATATTTGAGATGGTGGACTACAAGTCCATGACTACTCTGATGGAACTTAACTTCAAGAAGTTATGCGGAAGTGTTGTTGGGCCTGATTTGGGAAATCCTTCTGAGTATCATCAACTCATGGATGCCATGATGTTCTTGGTGAACTCTTGTCCAGACATATGTTTTGCAGTGAATACATTGAGCTAGTTTATGGTTAAGCCTCATCACATACATTGGATTGCTGCCAAGAATCTCTTAAGATATATTTAGGGCACAATCACTTATGTACTGAGATACATTGTCGGGAATGTGAGTCTCCATGGTTACTATGATGCATACTAGGCTGATAGTGTGGTGTACCATAATTTCACATCTGGAAGTTGCTTCACTCTAGGTTCTTCTTTGATATCATGGATGAGAAAGAAGTAGAAGTCGATTTCCTTGAGCATTACTGAGGTTGAATACATTGATGCTAATTTGGCCTCCTGTGAAGATGTTTGGTTGAGGAAGCTCTTTAGTGAGTTGTTTGGACATGTGTTGGATACCACCATGATCTTCTGCGACAACCAGAATGGGATTCATCTTTCTGAGAATCTTGTGTTTCATGACTGCTCCAAGCATATTGATATCAGGTACCACTTTATCCGGGATATGGTACAACGATGAGCAATAAAGCTCCAACACATTGGGACTAATGATCAGGTCGGGAATATTCTTACGAAGCCCCTGGGGAATGTCAAATTCTTAACCTTTCGTGAACGATTTGGAGTCATGGAGAGACCCTCTTATGAGGGTTCCATATGAGATGGATGTTGAGCTCTGGGAGCTCCAGGGGGCTTGGGGTACTTCTTGGAGCGTTGGGTGACCATAGGGTGAGTGATTCACCTTCCCCTAATGGTGCTCAATGTACAGGGTGAGTGGTTCACCTTCCCTTGTGATACCCCATGGTGACATATGCATAGGTTGAGTGGTTCACCTTCTCCTATGGCATATGAGTAGGATGAGTGGTTCACCTTCTCCAGTCGGCACATCCTACCCATGTAGTTTGGGACTCATGGGAAGTACCTCTCATCTGGCCAATGAGTAGGGAAATGAGGATAGGTACCATAGTACTATAGATGGATGCATCATGTACTACCATACTCCCTATGCTAGGATGTTGATATTGATCTAGAATTAATGGAAACTGACTTCGGGTCTGTTAGGTGTGGTATGACACACTTTATATTATTGGAGACTGACTTCGGTTCAGTGGAGAATGGTATGATACATTCTAAATCATTTATTCTTTCTTCATATTCAGCAGAGCAGAGAAGAGAAAAGCAAAGACAAGGATGGTACAGTTTGGTAGGTGAAGTTTTCCCTAGTTGAGAGGGAGTGTTAAATTTGGCAACTAGGGCCAAACTTCACCTTGGACAGCTCATATGAGGTAGCTAATATTTTTATTGGATTCCTCTCTCCGAGAGGTGTAGGATTGATCTAAGGAGCATCCCATTCTTACATGTACAAATGGAATTATGAATTTATTTTGATTCTGGACAAATTATCAAGGTCGTCTAGCAAACTCATGTAGGCTCAGAAGCCCAACAATCACGTCTATCCATCCTCAACATTTTCATATAAATACATGGTGCCTCCTTCTCA
>APFE030775119.1:152666-167028 GCA_000404065.3 Pinus taeda
TTCACTTAAATAAAACCTATTCTTGAAAATGGGCGAATGGATTCACTTAAATAAAATCTATTCTTGAAAATGGGGAATGGAAGGTTGTACTCCTAATTTCAAGGGCTAAATTTACCTTTTTTACCCTCTCCCTTAAAATAAGGTGGGCTATTTGAGGTGATTTGTAAAAATGTACTATGATACAATATTCGCCCACTAAAAATTTAAAACCCCTTAATTTCGCCAAAGGGCGAACATTCGCCCCTAAAATCACCCCTACATAAAGTGGACCATGCTACGGCAGGGAAGGGACCAAGACATGCTCGAGTTTACCAATATTTTCCATACCCTTCACACAAAGTTGGCTAAAAAAGGTTCAGAGCAACATTTGATACGCAAATACCATGGCTGCCTGCACAAGTACATCTAGGAGGAAATAGAATTCCTGAACATCTCCTCGCTTGGCATGGAATACTGATATGTCGTTAAGGTCGAGAAAAAGTTTAAACAGAAGAAGCGAGATTTTGGATCTGCGAATCCAAAGCAAGGGAAAGGTGACCCCAAATCATAGAACAAAGGAAAAAGCCAAGGTGGGGTGGCCCAAGACAACCCACCAAAGCTGCAAGCAAAGAACAACACTGCGAAGCCGAAAAAGGACACAGGAAAGTGGTGTGAGTTCCATAAGAGCTCCACCCACAACACAAGTGAGTGTCAGGCTAAGCAGTCACTAGTGGCTCAGCTAAAGGTTTTAGAATCAGATGCATGTTCTGACTCTGAGTCAGAACCTGACAAGGGGAATGACAAAGGGAAGCAGATTATCAATGTGGAGCCCAATGCTACCATTGCCACCACGAAGATCCAGAAGGATGAACCCGAAGATCTAGAGGAGGAGGAGCATCTCTTCCACTCCCAGATGTGGGTAAAGGGCTCCCCACTATAGTTCATTGTTGACAGCGAGAGCCAAAAGAACCTCATTTCGGCAAAGGTCATGAAGTGTCTAAGCTTACCAACCGCAACACATCCACAACCATACACCATCGGGTGGCTTCACCAAGGATGGGATCTTCGTGTGAGCCAACAATGTCACCTTCCATACAACATCAAGCCCTTCACGGATGAGGTATTGTGTGACATTGCTCCCCTTAAAGTTTGCGATGTATTATTGGGACAACCATACCTGTGGAAGCGACATGCTATGTATGAATCAAGGCCCCGTGTTGTTATTGTTACTTCTGGAAATAAGTTGTACATGATACCAGAGGTAGCATCGCCTACCGACATCTCTTTGGTGACTGCAAAACAATTCAATAAGCTCATTCCAAAACCGAGAAATTTTGCTTTGATGATGATATGCCCTCAAGGAAAGAAGAAGATGGCAGCCACAACCTCCATACAAGGCCCCTCCGCATGACAACTACACATGGACAAGGTCATGAAGGAGTATGAGGACATCTTCACCTACCCCGTAGGGGTTCCTCTGCACTGTCAGGTCAAGCACTCCATCGATCTGACCCCATGTGCACCGTTGCCCAATGGGCCAATCTATTGACACTTCGTTCTAGAGAACGATGAAGTCAAGATGCAGATTCAAGTGCTGCTGTAGAAAGGTCACATCCATCCGAGTTCATCTCCTTGTGGGAGCTCGATTGTGTTGATACAGAAGAAGGATGGGACTTGGAGACTCTGTATTAACTATCGGGAGCTGAACAAGATCACTATTCGGAATAGGTACCCGATCCCACGGATTGATGAACTCCTAGACCAACTGAATGGGGCAAAATATTTCAGCAAGATTGATTTGAATTCAGGATATCACTAGGTACCATGCGAATACTCCAATGTGTGGAATGTTGCCTTCAAAGCCAAGGAGGGCCTTTTCGAATGATTGGTTATGCCTTTCGGATTGATGAATGCTCCTGCAACATTCATGAGGCTAATGGATGACATCCTGCGGCCATTCACCAACTCATTTGCAGTGGTATACTTGGATGACATCCCGATCTATAGCCAAAGTTGGGAAGAGCACCTCCACCACATCCAACAGGTTCTCCAAACACTATGGAAACACAAGTTATGTGCCAATTTGGAGAAATGCACTTTTGGCATGACCCACGTTTAGTATCTAGGATACATTATTGATGAAGAGGGGGTGCATGTGGATCCATACAAGGTCCAAGTCATTCGGGATTGGCCATCTCCAACAACTTTAACAGAGCTCCGCAACTTTCTAGGTCTTGCCAGCTTCTACCACAGGTTCGTGTTGGGATTTTGTCATATCACTTGGCCCTTGAGTCAAGTCACAAGGGGAGGAACGAAAGCAAAATTATTTTGGTCTGAATCTCAAAAGAAGGCATTCATGTAGTTGAAAGATCGCCTCTGCTCGGAACCAGTGCTCGCATTACCATACTTGCAACAACCGTTTGAGGTCGAGACATATGCCTCTGACTATGCTATTGGGGCAGTCCTTAAAACAGGCATCTAGTGGCATATCACAGTGGGACACTTTCAGAAACAGTCCATTAGTATCCCACTTTTGACAAAGATATGTATTCCATTATCCAGGCCTGCCGACAATAGAATCATTACATTTTGGGGAAGGAAACGGTCATCCACATAGACCACCCACCCCTACAGTTCATACAGACCCAAGGGAAATTTCATAATGATCTCCATCAAAAGTTGTGCAGATACCTGCAACAGTTCCATTTGAATATCAAGTATAAGAAGGTATGCACCAATAATGTTTCAAATTGCCTCAGTTGACCACCGATCATGGCATTAACCACCGTCCTCAACTCTTGTGGGCACGAGACTTCTGATTGGCCACTTCTCTACAAAAGCAACCCAAAATTTGGCCACACATACTAGACACTCTTGGAGGGTCAAAATGTTCCAAATTTTCACCTCCACGATGCCCTGTTATGCCACCTGGGTCACCTTTGTGTTCCTTTAAGCGAGCATGCCAAGATGATTTGGGAAGCACACTACAATCGGGCTGTTGGGCATTTCAGGGTCGAGAAAATGGTGGTAGTGCTGCAGAATTATTTCTATTGGCTGAATCTTCGATAGGATGTCAGGAAGTACATCAGATCATGCACTACCTGTGCCATTGCCAAACCAACCATCAAGAAGCAAGGCCTCTATACCCTGCTACCTACCCTGAGTCGACCTTGGGAATCCATCTCCATGGATTACATATCAGGCCTTCCTTCCACTAAGCATGGAAACGATTGTGTTTTTGTGGTCATTGACAGGTTCTTGAAGATGTCCATTATGGTGGTCTACAAGAAGAATATCACAGCAGAAGCCACTACAAAACTCTTCTTTGAACGAGTGTGGGTACAATTTGGGATCCCATAGTCTATCTTCTCAGATCGGGACAACAGGTTCCTCAGTACATTTTGGTCGAGTCTCTAGTTGATGCTGGACACCAAACTCACTAAGTCCACAGCCTTCCATCCTCAAACTAATGGTCAGAAAGAGGTTGTCAACAAAATGATCATACACATTCTGTGCATGTAAAACTCAAAGAATCCACACACATGGGATGAGAGCCTCCCCTATGTTCAGCGCAGCTACAATCGGGCTCTCCATAGCTCGACGGGCCACAACCCTTTTCAAGTGGACTTGGGATTCCAACCATTATGTCCCATTGATGTGGCCATGCCATTTGCAGCGACTCACGCAGATTCGACTCATGTCTAGTCCGAAACAGGTAAGGCAAACAACTTCATTGAGCACATCCAACATATTTGCCAGGAGGTCCATGGCATTCTAGAGAAATCAAATGCCAAGTACAAGTAGCGACACGATCAACATCCGGTGCCACACAAGTTTCCGGAGGGCGACAAAGTTTGGTTGCATTTACAAAAGGAACACCTTACCAGAGCCTATCGGAAACTCAGACCACTCTGAGATGGTCCTTACACCATTACCAAGGCTATGGGAGACAATGCATTTGAGCTCAACATTCCCCCATTCCTTGGCCTCCACCCAGTGTTCAATGTGAACTGCCTTCAGCCATATGTTCCACCATTACTAGACACATCCAACATTGCAGAACAGCTCACAACCATAGATTTAAATCCATATTGCATGGAACAAGCTGCAACTAATAGGATCATGGACACACAGATCATGCACACTTGCTAGTAGAATATCCAACTATATCGAGTTGTCAAAGCAGACCAACTCCTTCACCAGGGCAAGTGGCTCACCAGGGACCAAGTTCAGCAGAAGTTTCCTCATCTCATAGAGGAACTCAATGCAATGGGGACCATTGCTTCCTAAAGTGGGGAGGAATGATCCAGGTGGATATTGGTGGCCACCTACCAAGTCCACTTGGACCCCCACCATTGTTTCTTTCAGGTTTTCAGTTTCCTTAATTGTAGCACAGTTTACAATTTTTAGCAGTTTTCAGGTCCTGAACTTTCGGAGCCGTTTTGAGGCCCTAAACGATGTTTTTTGGGAAAACTGGGAGCAACATGGGTCCATGGGCCAATTTTTCTCTTCCCAAAGTTGTAGTTCTCAGATAGATCTTTCTAACGAGATGTTGTGCGCGTCAAATGGATATTGTATGCAAAAATTACGACCCCCAGAAGTTGATGTACCAATTTACCCAAACGAGGCCCACAGTTTGGTGTTTCATCTTCTATGGGTTAGGTTTTTGGATGTTTAGGGTTTCCCATTGTTTCTCAACAATAAAATTGTAACATAGTTCAGAGGCATGTAGCCACCACATCTATTCTCAGAGATAAGCTACCATCGCCCTAGTTGGTCTATTTCCATTTCTGTTTGTAAGCATATTTCAGTATTTTACATTAATGAAATGAAGCATTATTCTACTGCAACTTTGTGTTTATGGTTATCTCAGTAATTTGTTGCATTCTTGTTTAAATCCGAATCAACTCTCACTGATCCCAGATCAGTATCATTGATCCCAGATCAATGGAGGTCATCCTAACATAGGGAGTACAGTAGATACATCGATGCGTCCATTGATAGTACTACTAATGGTCCCTAACCCCATTTCCCTACTCGTTGATAAGATGAGAGATACTTCCCATGAGTCCCAGACTGCATGGGTAGGATCCCTCGACAAGAGAACTAATCATCATATCCACAAGAGAATGAATCATCCTGTCCAATAGTTGTCGTAGGAGAACTAATCATCCTATCCATAGTCGCCATGGGAGAACTAATCATCCTATCCCACAATCACGATGGGAGAAATGATCATCCTGACCCACAGGAGAACTAATCATCCTGTCCTACAGTCGCCACGGGGTGTCACAGGGGAAGGTTGAACCTTTCAACCTATACATAGTGCACCACTAGGGGATGGTGAGTCACCTTGTGGTCGCATGTCGCTCCAAGAAGTACCCCGTGCCCCCGTGGAGCTCCCAGAGCTCAATATATGCATCATACATGACCCTCAAAAGAGGGTCTCTCAATGAAACCAAGTTTTTCTCGGAAACTCAAGAATTTGACCTTTCCTAGGGGCTTCGTCGAAATGTCGGTGACCTGTTCATCTGTATCAAAATGTTGGAGCCTTATTGCTCCTTGTTGTACCATGGATAGGGGTGGTTCAAAATCCATTTCTGGCTAAGAGGGAGTGTTAGAAAGTGTAGCAAGAAAGGCTCAATTTGACTTTAGCCTTAGTCAAATTGAGTAAATCAAAATTCCACATCAATAGAACAACTTGGGGGTGGTTGGCCACATCTACACATGTCTTGAAACGGACCGAGGATGGCGCTGCATCGCATGTCTGAAAAGGGTTTGGGTTTTGCAGTCAATCAGCGACACGACCTCGTCCTACCTGCGCCATACCTACCTTAGCTGTGGCCATTGTTTCTATCGGCTATCTACATCACGACAGTTCCCGTAACCCATCCAAGCTATTTGTAATAGTGTTGTAACCCTATCCTTTGCCCTACTTGCTGCATACCTACCGATTTTCGACATCCCATTACCACGATGGTTACGATAGTCTTGGAGGGAACTGGTGGAGAACTTCTCGGAACAGGCATGGAGCTAGACCTAGTAGATTATTCGGAGGACCTATTGGGGGACGTTAACATCTAGACAACTCCTCGCTCCACCGTGGATGACCTCCTTCCCTTCTGCTACAATCTAACAGCTACCATCGATAGTCTACCCTCAAGCTCTGGACCCTCTTGCTCCACCATGACCTTCTCCGAGCCTCCTCCAGTATGGACGGTGCCACCCTCACCGCCACAGTCACCTTCTGCTGCTAATGCATCTTCCTGCTTCCACCCTAACGCTATGGCTACAACCTCACAACCCCCCCTTCTCTTCCAACCTAATGGCTCTCCAAGCTACACCTAAATCTGGCTCAGGGAAACCCTCAATCCGCAGTATCTATGGCTCCTCCATCTGGTAACTACTCGGCAATACCCTTGCTTTCTAAACCTATCCCTACTACCAACCACTTCAGCTCTGATAACCCTCCCTGAAACCCTACTCAGCCTGTGGATCGATCAGATGCCCTTGAAGAAGCTGCTAGACCTATCAAGAAGTGAAAGTGCTTCAAAGCCAAAGATGAAGACGTAATTCTCAGGCTTCAGGAGGATATATAGTGGGGTGACACCATGGATATGGTGGACCGTGTGCTGGTGGGAAGAATTCGTGGCAGAACCTACACTACGGCTAGACTCAAGCTATGGACCTCTGAGGTATGGGGGAAGCACCTGGCCGACCTTCCCTTTGTTCAAACTTTTGTTAGGGGTTGGTTCGCTCTGCGCTTTGCCAAACCTGAGCACACAAATTGGGTCGTGTCTTCCTTCTGGCATTTTGAACATGCTCCAGTCCTTATCCACTAATGGAACCATCTATTTGATAATGAAAAAGAGCAGATAGGAGTAGGGCCTATCTGGGTTCGCCCCCCCCGGATTACCTCTCCAATTTTGGTCGGAGGATATTTTTCGTTGCATTGACAACAGACTTGGAACCTATCTAGAGCATGATAGATCTTATTTGGCTACCGACATGATGGTATATGCTATGATTCTGGTTCATCTGGACACTAGGGGGGGCCTCCAGGAGCATATCACTCCGCACTGGAGAACCTTCTCCCAGCAGCAAATTCTAGATTACAAAGGAGTTCCGTTCCGTTGTAGGCATTACCACAAGGTGGGACATCTATACAAGGACTGCCCTTTGAATAGGAAGGTGAGTGAGAGAGCAAAGGCGAATGTAATTCCGCAGAAAAGCTCACAAACACAGGGTATCCCCCCCTTGGCTGAAGAAGGAGCAAACGTGGCACAATCATATGCAGATCAAGCACCTTCAAAGGAGACTAGGAGGAAGCAGGCAAAATCACCCTTCGGTCCACCCTCTCCTCCACTGACCAGAGAAAGGGCAGCTGTTGAGGCTGCATTCTCCATGGGTATGTTGAATTCAACCTCCTCCTCTACTTATTCTACTGCTTCATCTCATTACATTGATATAAATCCTGTCTGGCCCCCTGTCCACACCAATAACCCTCCCATATCTCTGGATTGCCCCTTTAAACCTTCCTTCCCCATCATCTCTTGTACCCTGCCATCTTTTCCCGAGGACCCTCTATCCACCCCCAATATCCGTGCTCCTACCCCTCCACCAATCCCTCCAACAAACAGATACCCCATTCGCTCTTGGATTCGATCATAGGCTCCTAATACCCTGGGTATTGGCTTGATTTCCTCTTCCCCTCCTCTAAAGCAGCTTCAAGGTAGACCCTCCTCCTTATCAAAAGCTAAGAAATAAGCTGGGGAAGAGATTGTTGTTGGAAGACAACAATCCATCGACTAGGTACTTATAGTAGTGAATACCCTGGTGCATCCCCCTCCATGAAAATAATATCCTTCAACTGTAGAGGGTTGGCTAGCCCTGACAAAAAATTAGCCATGAGAAGATTGCTTTTATTTTTACCCTTTGATATGATTTTCCTACAAGAAACCCTAGGACAAGGTAGTGTCATTACCCACCTTCTTGAATCATGGCTACCTGGATGGATGTTTCACGCTCTAGATGCATCCGGGCGATATTGGGGACTGGCTCTGGGAGTTAACAATTGATCCATCAGAATCTGCAATATTTGAGGAAGCTCAGGTCACTTAGGAGTAGATGTATACTCCTCTGAACTCGATACTGAGATTAGAATTATCAACATCTATGGCCCCTATCACAATAGGGAAGAATTTTGGAACATGCTACTAAAATCTCACATACTTCAAAAGGACAAGCTCATTTTGGGGGGGGGACTTAAACTTCAACATTGGTTTTGCAGAATCTTGAGGGCACAATGCACAAAGAGATAATATCTCGAATTTCTTTGAGACCATACTAGAGGAGCATAATGTTATTGATATCCCCTCCTCCAAAATCCTACCTACTTGGAGAAACAACAGATCGGGAGAGGACAGCCTCTCCGGAAGACTAGATCGATTCCTCATCAAGGAGCACCTATTGAAAATGGGCCAAGGATTTAAACAGTGGGTTGGCTCGGGGGGATTATCAGATCATAGAACGATCTATTTGGAAATAATAGGGGGTATGCACAAACCAAAATCTCCCTTCAAATTCAGCTCTGCATGGCTAAGAGATGCAGAATATATCCAACTAGTCAGTGAATTCTGGAATGGCCCCCTGCAGCTGAAAGGACAATCTCAAGATGTTTTGCAAAAAACTTGAGAGAACTAAAGAATCTCTCTAAAATATGGGCACACAAAAAGAGAACCCTGGAAGACCTTATCCTTAAGATGACTGAAGAGGCAATAGAGGCTTATGAGAATGAACATGGTGGGATATTCTCTTCCCCTGAACACAAAGATCATATAACCTCCCTTCTAGCTAAGAGAAGTCAGATTCTCAAGGATAGGGAGGAAAGCAGACGACTGAGAAGCAGAGCCATTTGGCTTAAGAAAGGGGATGATAATACCAAGTTCTACCACAAATTAGCAAATGGTCACAAAGCAATAAATACTATTTGGTAGCTAGTAGATGAACAAGGAGAAACAATGAATACCTTCCCCCGATTAGCAGCTTTGGCCACAACTCATTTCAAGAACATATACAAGGCCCCTCCAAATGCTACCCTTGCTAAAATCATGAGAACAACTTAGTTATTTACAAGGTTTTTTAACTAGGAGGATGCTTTTGATTTGGCAAAGGAAGTCACCCTGGGAGAACTGGAAACCACCCTAAAAAGGTTTAAGCGAGACAAAAGCCCAGGCCCGGATGGTTGGAATGTGGAATTCTACATGGCTTTCTTTGAAATTCTGGGAGGGGACCTCGTACAAGTTATTGAAGAATGTATAACCCGTGGAAGAATGTATGAGGCCTACAACTCAACCTTCATTGCTCTCATACCCAAATATGACAACCCTATCTCTTTCAATGACTTCCAACCCATTTCCTTGTGTAACTATATCTACAAGGTCATTTCCAAGATCATAGCCAACCACCTCTGGCCGATCTTGTCTAACCACATCTCAGCTAAACAATTTGCCTTCCTTCAGAATAGACAGATCCATGAAGTGGTTGGAACCACTCAAGAAATCCTGCATTCTATACACACCCAGAAGCTCAAAAGTATGGTCCTAAAAGTAGATCTTTCGAAAGCCTTTGATAGAGTAAATTTGCTTTACATTAGAATGACCTTAACACACTTAGGATTTCCATATGAATTCATAAGATGGATTATGTTTTTCATTACCAATGTATCATTCAGTATTCTTATAAATGGGGTGACCTCTCCTTTCTTTCACTCCGAAAGAGGCCTCAGGTAGGGATGCTCACTATCCCTGCTACTTTACTTACTCATCATGGAAGGTCTCAGCCATATCTTAAAGGAGGAACACCAATGGGGTAGGCTAAGTGGTATCTGGATCACAAATGGATGCACATTGATGCATCTGCTCTTTGTAGATGATGTGTTGCTCTTCCTTAATGGGAGTATTGGTGACTTGACTTCTCTTCTTAACTCTTTCTCTATCTTCCTAGCAGCCACTGACATGATGGTGAACGATGCAAAGTCCACTATAACAGCTATAGGGTGCTCTCCAAATGAGATTCAGTATGCCCTGCAAATATTTCCCTATATCCTACAGCATCTGGAGGAGGGACTCAAATACTTGGGTTATATATTAAAGCCCCTTGGATATAAGAACGCTGATTGGATATGGCTTATCACCAAAATGGAAAAACAACGTAACATTTGGTACCACAAATATTTATCGAGAGCAAGAAGGCTGATCCTCATCAAAGCTATTCTCGAAGCAACCCCAGCTTATTAGATGTCATTAGCTTGGATACCTAGGGGAATCCTTGCTAGAATCGAAAAACTATGCAATTTCTTGTGGAAGGGGAAGCAGCCGGGAAAGGGTTTTGCTTGTATCGATTGGGAATCCCTGGCTCTCCCAAAGGAATGGGGTGGATGGGGAATAAAAAGCCTTGGCACTTTCTCTACAACACTGGTAGCCAAACTTGGGTGGCAGCTAATCACAACACATAGTTTGTGGACAAAGGTGGCTATCTCTAAATACATAGCTCCTCTAAAACTCATGGATTGGTTACGACAACCTCAGTGGATTCATGCTGGCAAATCAAACATATGGAAAGAAGTCCTACAAGTAATGCCCCTTATCAGGGATGGTCTAATGGAGAGTTCAGTCGGGAGTGGCCTTCAGAATAGGGATTGATCCCTGGATTGGATGTGGCAACGCACATAGGCTCCCTGAAGAGCTGATAACACACCTCATTGTCAGAGGGATCACACATCTTAGCCATATAGAGGACAATGACCACTCTACATTTTTGCAATAAGCTTGGAAATGTGGGAGGGTATTGTAGATCCCTCAACAATGGAAACAACATTGGAAAGAATACACGGAGGCCCTTACTGAATCTCACATCAGGATATAGGAAGGCGAGGATGAGTTAGTCTGGGTACAAGATAAGCACGGGAAATATTCACCAAAAATAGGTTATATAGCCCTAATGGACCCAAAGAAACCTCCACTGTGCGAACCTTGGTGGAGCATCATATGGAAATTAAAAGCACCACCTAGAATGAGACTCCTCATGTCGATCATACTGAGACACAAGATCCCCACAGGTGAAAATCTTAGCAAAAGATCCTTTCATGGACCCTTCTGGTGCGGCCTATGCAAAGCAGACAACAAAAATTTGGATAATCTTTTCCTTATGTGCCCATCCATAAAAGAGCTATGGATTTCTATACACTCTCATATACCCTCGCTTCCACAATGGAAGGGCATGTCAGTTCGGGAAGCCTGGGAAGCTTGGTGGACTAATATCCCCTCGGAAAAAGCCAGGAATCTTCCCATTCTTACTTCTTGGGTTATTTGGATTGCCCATAATAGATATATCTTTTATAATTCCCTCCCCTATTTGCCGACCATCACTACTCGAATACTAGCTGACTACCATCTCATTCTGGAGGATGAATCTAGCTCCACTCCCAGGCATATCATTCCTGAAAGCATAAACCATGCACATCCCTGGGCATATTTTGACAACTTAGCTCAAGACATAGATGTGGGGGAGGTGCTATATTACACCTTTCAGCATCACATTATTACAAAATACAAATGGGATTGGGCAGAGGGACTAACAATTTTGCTGAGCTTATCACAACAAAATACACCATACAATTTGCACTGGAAAAACAATGCAGAAACTTACAACTTTTTAGAGATTCAAAAACTGTATGTAATTGGGTAAATAATAATGCAAACTATAATTCATATTCTCTGAGACATATCTTGGAAGAAGTCCATAGAATTATAAATTTATTTGACACATTTAATTGTCATCATATATACAGGGAGTGGAACACAGTTGTCGATTTTTTCTATCCAAGGAAGCAACGCACAGGCCTATAGGAACATGGAGCATACTAGAGTTGAAGGATGGAACTTTCCACCAGTACTATCATCGACCTTTTATAGACATATCAGTTTAACTAGCTCAAAAGGAGCTTGAAATGTTTTTTTTATATAATATTATATATATGCACAATGAAAACAGACTCATATATGACAGTTTTATTTGATACTCTTTGCATAGAGTAAGTTCTTATTTTTGCAATCTCAGTAACAGAGTAGTGTCTCCCTACGTGGAGTACACCTCTTATTTTGATTACTTAACTGGATGGGCTTTTAGCCCCACGTATAGTATATGCTTTTGCATCTACAAAATGTAATTTTCTTTCTTAATGAAAATTACGACTTTCTCTGAGGGAAAAAACAAAAAGAACAACTTGGAGGCAATTAACTTGTGTGACATGGACCTTGTCACTCAGTTAAATCAACAAATTCAAGTTAGCGAGCTTGGAGTTCAGTTATGCCTGTGTTGATTGCTAATTTATAGTAATCTAGTTCAATTATTTTTTGTTGTACTCAGTTAGTTGACCTCTAACAATTAATAGAGTGAGTGGAGCATCAATTGCGTAGTGGGACACAATCTAACTTAGAGATCTGTCAGTTAACTGGTCAATCAACCCAAAATAACTAATGCATGCAAGGAATTTGAATTGGTCAACTATGGTGGAGATTCCAAGGCAGTGAAACATTAATTGTATACTAGTTGAGTGTACAATTATGCATGCAAGGAGGAGATCAATTCCTTGGGAATTTCACAAGGAAATAGGGACTTCCCTATTATTTAGGAGCTCCAATTAACTCATATTTGTGCAAGGAAATATAAGGATAGTGAAGGCATAAAATGGCTAAGTATTGGACAAAAGTTCTCATTCAAAGAGAAAGAAATTTTACCTTTATATTAATGCAATAGATTGGAAGATGTTTTTCCCACTTAAATTCCCTTAGAACCCAACTAGCAAAGTGGCTACCCATTGTTCTCTCTTTCTCAATAATCGCAATTGAGAATTACTTATGTAATTCAACAGCCTAAATCGTGGCAGAGTGTATATAGAAAAAAAATTGTTGATGGTCAGGTAAAGCATGTGTATGATATACCATTTATTTCTTTCCATAAATTATGTGAATGACGCGAAATAAATCTAAAAAGATTGCAAGTTGTCATATCAGTGTTGGATATTTTATTAAATAATTATTATTAAAATGATTCTTCTTCCGAGTTATTAGGCAACTCGTTCCTTATCAAAATAATCAAACTTTACGATCAGTTTTATCATGAGTATAACATTTATGATCCCTCCTAATTTCATTTATGTGAGGTTGGAGTTTCATATTCAAAATTCATAACAAGGAATTTGAAATCAATTATTGAAATTTTAGTGAACATTGTTGCCTTAACTATATAATCAAATTTTACAATGAGTTTTATCATGAGTATAAAATTTATATCCCACTTAAGTTAATTTATGTGCGGTTGAAGTTTCAAATTTAAATTTGATAATGAAAAGTTTGAAAGAAAGAAATTATTTTAACGTCCACGAGGCTAAATATAGCCTATGGGACATATTGCTTTTTCATCTGCTTCATGTATTTAGCCGTTTTTCTGTGAAGCTTCACAATAAATGCTCCGAGCTTCTCGATAAACCCCTTGTTAAATAGATTATCCCAAGACCTAGTTGCTAGCATATTTGCATAACGTTCCTTGTTGTCTTTGAAGGCCTCACATTCTAAAATGAATTATTTTTCTATTTCCACTTTTCCAGAAGAACAAAAAATGCATACTTTTTCCTCCCACACTTCGTTTGGCCTTTTCTAGTGCCCTGTTTCACAACAGAGTTGATGAGAATTAGTCCTTAACTGAGAAATAAGAATTTTGGCTGTCCAAGAGATATTGGCCGCTATGTATGCTTTTGGTTGATGACTATGAGTGGGATTAAACACTTCAATATAGTACTTTTTCTTTCTTCCTAGCTCCTTATCCCAAGTACGCTTGTGGAACTTATCCATAACAAAAGCTTTTATCTCTTTGCTATTTATGGGACATGTGTTCAAGCAAATACCCCATTTACTAAACCATTTGTTATTTTACTGCATCCAATTCTTTTATTTTTTTTTGCACAATCTGTCATTAAAGACAAACCTTAGGCCATCTACCCTCTTCCATTTGCTCAAATTTTTTTAAATACCTTATGAATTGCACCATAGCAATTGCTTCAATAGGAGAAGCCCCTGTTTCACTTAACAAGATAGCATAAGGAACTGTAGGTTTTAACCCCATACAGAAATTATCTGCATACGAATTCTAAAACATAGAAAAATAAACAATGCGAGAGCATAACACATACAACACATTTACACAAAGATTTTCCCACTGGATCCCAAAACCGGGACTACCAACTTGATTTTTCATTATGTTCCTTTCAATGTTATAATACATATTTATACATGTCGAAGCATCCAATACCATGGACCGAAAA